>JADRCC010569142.1:0-12150 GCA_019843855.1 Hylomyscus alleni
AGTGTTGGCAAGGTCACAATTCCTTAAAATCTCTGTAAGAGAGGCTCTTTCCTTTCCTCTTTCAATTTGGGGTAGTTCCAGGTATTCTAAATAGTAATTCCTTTTCTCAGCATTGTAACAAAATATCTAACAAAAAGCAACTTGAAAGGGTTCATTTTGGCTTAGAGTTTGATCCACAATGGCAGGGACCATGTAGTCTCTGGAAAGAGATGAATGCTGGTGTTCCACACACTCCCTGTTGTATTCAGTACAGAACCCTAGCTCATGGGTTAGCCCTGCCCACATTCAGATAGATCTTCCTAGCTCAATTATACCTTTCTGGATACAGCCTCCTAGACGTGCCCAAGGGATTGCCTCTTGGGTGAAGAAAGATAATCAAGCAAACACCAGAATAGCTATTGTGGCCAGAGGTTCTGTTTCCACCCTCACTTCACCAGACCTTCTTCCTCTGCGTTCATACTCAAATTCCCTCTTACATTAAAGATATCGGTTCTATGGCATAAGGGGTCACCCTGAGGAGTGCTGCCTTTTCTACACCCAACTACATAATCAAAGACCCCTCTGTCTTTCCAGAGCTTGTCACACATATTTTCAAGCTTTGGGAATTAAACATATCTTCTAAAGGGTACAATTAAACCCACAACACCTACGTTGTCGAAGCTTCATAGTAAGCCTGTTAAGTAGGCATTCTTGTTGTCCATGATTTATAAATATGAAAATTGAGGCACAGCTGGTTACTGGCTAGCTCATAGGAAAGCTCAGTTAGTCTGACTACAAATCCCACATTAGGACCACCAAGAACATAAATGGTCCCGAGCTACATCATAAGTAAAATAAAATAGAATCAAGCATGAATGCTTTTTGCTCAAATAAATTATAATGATCTTATTCTGAAAGCCAGCATGTGTAATTTTATGTCTCTATTTTTTTTATAACTACAATTATATTTCATCATTACAGATAATGCTAATGCTAGTAATAGACTAGATTACTTGGATATTTTCTGTTCCTGTCAGTATGCAAAAACAAAGGTTCTATATAAATAACAAGGCTTACTTTGAGTTATAGGAAACAGAATGTTTACAATTATATTTAGTATAATATCCAATACAAATAATTATAGTTTTCTTTATTGAATACATTTTCATTATTCTACTAGTAATTAATATACAAAATTGCTTATCAATTAATGCAGCAATTTTGCTAAAGAAATAATAAAGTATACATATATATAAAAGGATATACATATACTTTACATATACACATATATACATAAAAGTGATAAATATATTGCTATTTAAACATTGATTTGTAAGTGATTGTTAAACACTTTAACAACTACATGTATATATATTCAGTAGATAATTTATACATATGGATATATATTATAGAGCAATAATAAATAGGTGAATAGATAATGGAGAAATGATTGATGACAGATGGATAGATAGATGATAGAATGCATTGATAGATACTATATGATAGATAGATGATAGATACATGGATATATGGATGGTAGACAGATGTCAGATGGATTGATAGATGCTGGATTGATGGATAAAAGTTGGGTAGATAGATGATATGTACAGATAGATGAAAGATAGATACTAGATAGAAAGATAGATAATTTATAGGGAGGTGATATATAGATAGATGGTAGATATTAAAAAGATATAAGGAAAGGCAGGTGACAGACACGTTGACAGGTAAGTGTACAGACAGAAAGACAGACAGAAAAACAGACAGATTGAGCTAGATAGCTAGATGATAGAGAATAGATGATAGATATATAGGTGACAGATAGATGCTTTGTAGATAATAAATAATAGATAATACATAATAAATAGATTATATGTGACAGATAGATAACATAGACAGAGATATAATATTATGATGATAATAGTTGATAGTTGATAATAGATTGATAAATGATAGATAATATACAGACAATAAATAGATGATATAAACAGGTGTCAGGTAATAGATAAATATACAGACAGCATACAGATAGATGAGAGATGGATGAATAAGTATGATATATAATGAGTTACTTAAATATTAAATTTTTTATATTTGCTTAAATAGAAACTAAATACTTTTAAGAAGGAAAACAAACTGTATATTATTGCATATGTCAAATGCAAAGGAGGGCACTTGCCTAGCTATTAGAAAAACTCTGCCTTCCCTTCAAATTTCCACTCTGCTATAGATCATTTAATGGCCACAGCTCTTTCCAAAGCAAGACAATAAAGATGTTCACTCTACCTATCTCATAAAAGCACTGGGCCAATGACAAGTGGACTATTTAAAGTCACTTATAGACAGAAACCATTGGTCCTAACTCCCCTTGGTTACATCAGGAAATTATGCTTCAGGGTTAATTGTATTTATCTTCTCAATGTAGAGAAAGCTTCTAGTTTTGTTTTCTCCATTATTATGATTAACTTTAATAAGTAGTGTGTCATATCACATGATCACATGCATTTTGTTTCTTGTTTCTTGTTAAGGCATGTGTACTAAGTAACATTCAGGCATCTTGTTTCCCAGGGAGTGTGTAATGCCTCTCCTCACTGTCATGGCACTTCTCTAGATGGCCTTTTTATGAAGGTCACATGTTTTGAAACATATTATTTTAAATCTTTTTTAAATTAAAATATAGTTAAATTGTTTTCACCCTCTTTTTCCTCCCTTACACTCTTCCCATGTATTCCCTGACTCTCTTTCAAGTTCATGGCCCATATTTTAATTGTTGTTACATATCTGTGTGTCTATACATATAGTTGTAATTTATAAATATGTAAGTAAATTTATAATATATTAAAAATACAAATGTATTCCTAAATATATTTGTACACATATAAATATATATGAAAATGTAATTATAACCTGCTAAGTTTTTATAATATTACTTGTTTATAGATGATTTCAGAACTGATCACTTGGTGTTGGATAACAAATTGGAGTCTTTTCCCTGGAGAAAACTATTTCTTCCACTCTCAGCATCCTTTACTTGCCTATGGTTCATTGTCTAGAGTTGCAGGCCGATGAGCTTTCCCCCTTCCATGGTAGCACGCTCATTGCTGTCATCTTTGCTCAGGACATTTTTAAGGAGGCATCCAATAAGACTTTGCATGTAATTGATGCATGCAGTCATCAATCATCAATCATGATGCATGCAATAATCTGGAGGACACAGTCTCACAGCAAATCCCCTGTTCCTCAGGTTCTTCCAGTTCTTCTAGCCTCTCTTCTGATAGGATTACTAAACCTTACAGGCAGGAATTGTGTTGGGTATTTCATCATCCCTTGTTCTCTTCAGTTTGCTTGACTGTGGTGTTCTGGAATGGTCATCATCTGTTGCAAAGAGATGTTTCATTAGATAGAGAAAACTAACATTTTCTTCATGGGTTTTCATTTGTTTTAACCAAGATGTTAATTTTCCATGTCTTAGGTATTCCAAATTGAGGATATTAAATATAAATATTCAACATTTTTCTGGTATCATCATGAGACATTTCCTTTTTGTTTGTTTTGTTTGTTTGTTTGTTTGTTTGTTTGTTTTCAAAACAGGGTTTCTCTGTATAGCCCTGGTTGTCCTGGAACTCACTCTGTAGACCAAGCTGGCCTCAAACTCAGAAATCCGCCTGCCTCTGCCTCCCAAGAGCTAGGATTAAAGGCATGTACCACCACCACTGCCCTGGGACATTTTCTTTAATGACATATTTTATACCTGATTCCTGTTGCCATGTGTAAGCTTCTGGTTCTGTCTTCTTTGTCATGCTTGCTTATGGTGTTCTATCCAAAGCCTATGAAAATATGTCAAAACTTTCATGTTAAAAATTTATGGTATTTTTCTGTGGCTTTACAATACAGCTAGTACAATTTTATCCTTCTTTTAGTTTTATTTATTTATTTTTTAGACAGGATATTGCTATGTAGTGCCAGCTAGTCTAAAATGGTCCTGCTCCTACCTTAGCATCTCCAGCACTGGATTATAGGCATGTGCATGGCATTTAACCATTAACTTTTGTGTGCACTTGGCAAGTGATCTTTCTTTGAGGGGTGGGGTGAGCCTGACTGGTATCAGTAAAAACGACCTAGTTTTACAAGAAAACACCCAAGTCATTGGAATGCTGGTGAGAACAAGAATTCCAATAAAGAATATTTCTACCCATTCATAACTAGAATTCTACCACAACCTATTATTCCCCCATGATAAGCATATGTTGGTATGTGAAACAATGACTCTTTTCCACCTTTGAAAGCTTGTGAGGAGTTCCCGAGTAAAATATCTCTCCTTTTTGACAACTCAGACGTTTACATTATTTATCCATAAGCCAAAAGGGAAATGAAATTTAAAATTTTAATTTGAATCATTTTCTTTCATAGGTTTCTCCTCAGAAAGGAAACTCAACCCATAGAATTACGTTAGCAGAGAAGAGCAGAGGGCCTTGAGCTCTCAGCTATGACCGCTTTGCTTCTTAAAGACAGCTGTGAACCTTCTCCTTCGAGATCTGCTCCCAGTTACCTTCTCTATCGCCCTCATAGGGGAAACCTCATAGTGGTCCCAGTTGGGACCACTGGGATACAGTAGTAGAACTCTACAGACACACTGAGCTTCTCCTCCAATGACGCAGGACAGCTGACTACAAGCTCCTCCTCACAGCTCTTGTCAACTAACTACTGATGGGTTTGCAAAGATGCCTCCAGGATTTACATGATTCCAGCTCTGGTGCCGTGACATTATATACTTTTTAGAATGTACAGATCTTCAGCCAGGCACAGTGGTGCATCTTATAATTCGATGAGAAGTTGCTGCGGGAGGATTTCAATGACTTCAAGGCCAGCCCAGGTTGCAACACAAATGCCTCATAAGCCAATTCTGTATCTCAAAAAACTAATAATACCACAGTGTAGTCCCTGGGAGAAAACTCTTTTCCATAATAGCTAAGTTAATTCTTCAGTGGTTTGACAGTTGGACTAGGTGATATGCTCATTATTATTGAACTTGAAACTACATGAATTTTAATAGACAATCAAAAGACCTGTAGACCACCCCCCGACTAAAAAAGTGAGTCAAACTAAATAAAATGACAAACATGAAATTCCCCTTCCAGTGGATCATTTTTACCCTTGTCAGAACTTATGAGCCTCTTTCATCTTTAGGTAGCATGCACTCTGAAAGGGAACTGTCCTGACAGAATGGTGATGGCCACCTTCTGTCTACATGTAGTCAGCAAGAATTGCCAAATGCAGGTGTTGAGGTTCTGTCTTTTTACCAGCCTGTGAATTTGAGCAATGGTTGAAGAAAATTTGACTGTGATTTTTTGAACTTATTAACCTAAAAATAACACATATGTACATTCTATTGCAGTTGAATTTCAAAGTGACCTTACAGATTTCTTAAAAAGCCAGCAGTTTTAAAAGCATTAAGTTCATCTTCTTCTGTAAGATTTTGCTCATGTCAACTTGAGTTTCTGTTTGTAAGGATGAATGTTCATGACAAGAGTGTGAGAACTGCAAATATCTAACACTTCTAGATGAACCTAAATAAAACCAGGAACATCCAGGGCGTGTGCAAAGAAAACTACCGGATCTATCTTGCTTCACTTCCATAATTATGCTGCTTGTCTAACTCAAACTATTTTTGTTTCAATTTGTGGGTACACACTGCATAATGAGAAGGTTAAAAAAGTCCCAGGAAACTGAACATTTCCCCTTTGATCTTTATCTATGCTGTAACTTAACCCTTAAGAGAAGAGGAATGACCCTGGTCACATTAGCTCTCAAGCCCTTTGTTTATGCAGCTATTTATCAGAAAGATAAGTGATCCTTGAGTATCACTTAAAGTCAGAAAAAACAACTGTCAGCTCTAGGAAGGCATTCTGCATATTGGGACTTTCAGTTTCTTCAGATTGTTAAACAAAATCATGGTAATGTCTGTTTCTCCTGCTGAATTAAGTTTATGAAACAAGATGTGCTTATAGAATTTCTCAAAATGTACATACAGAAAAACACTCTTCACAGGCCAGAGACTAATGACTGCAGCAATAATATGTGGTATAACTATTCAAACTGCCCCTATTCTATTACCAACGTGCCAAACACTGGCAAGAATACATAAATGTTAACCTAGGTGGACAATAGTGTATTCATAAGAACTAATTCCCTTCATTTTTCATCTTAGACTCTTTTTCATTCAGACTCTGTTACCAGAGAGATTTCAACCCCTCATTCTTATGTCCTTTTCCCCCAAACATGTCTGGAGATTTCTCAGCCTGGGTTAAGGTTCAGACCCTCTTCTGTGTGTCTATTTTATTTTTCACACAGAGTTTCTGGGCATTAGTGAGCAAAAGCTGTGTTGCTTTCAAAGGAAAAGAGGTCATGACGCCTGTCTGAGGAAGGAAACTTAAAAGCGGACATACTTCAAGAGTCTGGATGATCATGGAGAATTTGATCTTTGACTTGAAGATATCACATGAAGAGAAACATGTGTTCACTTTGTTTTGGTTGCTACATAAGTTTAGAAGGAAACTGCAGGTCTGATAACATCCGGGGCAGAGGTCAGCCATGCCTCCTCCTTGCAGGCTTTACTTTGTTTCATTGGCTTTAGACCTTATTTTCTGTTTTATAGTGTGTTCACTGAACTCTGATACCAGCAAAAAAAAAAAAAAAAAAAAAAAAGAGAGAGAGAGAGAGAAAAGAAAAGGCAGAGAAAAAAAGTATAATTATGTTCTTGTGATGGCTGATTGATCTGAAGCTTACAGAGGCTCAGGCATCTTCTCTGAGACAAGTAGGTGACAGAGCCAAGGTTCAAAACTGTCCTCAGAGGGGCAGCCAGCCAGGTGCGTGGATGTTACAGCTCTGCTTTTTAGGCCATCCCAGAAAGTTTTGCTCCCTGTGATCCACTTGGTTTTCATTAAGTTCTATCATAGAGGCACAGTTTCGAGAAAAAAAAAATATGTAGAGAAAATGCTACATGTTATAGAGAACTATTGAGTTACCTTCCGAGTTAAGAGAAATGTCTTATTTAGGTTATGTGAGGAAAGAAACGTGCACAAAGTGTATGTGAGACCCCAAGGATGGGCATGTTTTTTGCTTTTGACTTCCAACACTTTTAACAGAGGCCCGTCACAGTAGAATCAGGTCTAAAATCTGTATGGTAAGTAATAGATATAGCAGTGAACTATTCGCTCCAGCTGTCATGACTTACATAACCTCTTCTTTCTTTTAAATGACTGCCCTCTTGCACTGCATGTGAGTAGTCCTCATTTGGAAGGAACTGGGTAGTTGCCAGCTCAAGATCTCCCCAACTTGAGGGTCCCATTGTTACTTTTCTCTCTATTTGTTTCTGTCGTGTGTCTCTTATCCTGCTGAAATCTTCATAGTTAGAGTCTCTAGATTCTGTAGCATTAAAAGTGCAGTTGCTGCCCCGAGTCTTCTTTCTCTACCTAACTGCTCGTGTCCCAGTCACATAGGTGGCTCGAATCGTTTCTTATGCCTAGGTTTCTCTTTGATTGTATTCATTTTCCCACTTTCTGCTCCAAGAGAGGAAGCTACTATGAAGAATACTGTATTAAGTTTACTTCTCTGTTGCTGTGATAAAGCACTAAGCAAAGCAAGCTGAAGAGGAAAGGGGTTTATTAAGTTTACAAGTAATCGTCCATTCAGGGAAGCCAGAGCAGGATCTCCCGACAAAAACCTAGATGCAGAAACTGAATTAGGGAACATGAAGAATACTGCTTACTGCCTGGCTCCCCATGGTATGCTCAGTTTGCTTTCTTCTATAATCGGAGACCATCCATTCATGTCTAGCACTGCTCAGAGTGGGCTGTGCCCTTCTACAATCAGTAATCAAGAAAACTTCCCAAATCCCTGCTCATGTAAACCAATCTCATGGAGGCATTTCCTGAATTGATGTTCTTTCTTCCCAGGTGGCTCCAGTTTGTGTTAAATTGACAAAAACTAAACCAGCATTGACATTTCCTGTCTTTGTGATCCCATAGGAGAGGAACTATTTGTCATCATACACTCACACACTCCACATATCACACACTCCCATCCATAGACATGAACATATATATATATATATATGTGTGTGTGTGTGTGTATACACATATATATATTCTTCATGCATACCATATACATACATATATATACACCATATATAAGCACACACATATACACATATAAAACAACATACATTCATACTCCACATTCCCCATGATAACCACAGACACATACATGAAGCAAAGAACACTCTGTAACTCTGCCTCCTCAGTCTTGTAAGCCAACCACGTCAAGAATTGCATCAAATAGGTATGGACAAAAAGGACATCCTTATCTTTTTTCTGAGTTTGGTGGAAATGAGTTTCCCTGTTTAGGTTTACTTGGGCTTTGGGCTTATAAATTGCCTTTATTATGTTGAGATATGTTCCTTGTATTCCTCGCTTCTCCAGGATATTTTTTTTTGAAGATGTATTTATTATGTATACAGCATTCTACCTGCTTATCTGCCTGAGGCCAGAAGAGGGCACCAGATCTGATTATAGATGTTTATGAGCCAATATGTGGTTGCTGGGAATTGAACTCAGGACTTCTGGATGAGCAGCTGGTGGTCTTAACCTCTGAGCCATCTCTTCAGTCTATTTCTTCAGCAATTTTATCATGAAGGGAAGTTGCATTGTGGAAGGCTTTTTCTTCATCTAATGGGACGATCATATGGTTTTTGTCTTTTAATCTGTTTATGTGGTAGATTACCTTTATTGATTATTGATTTACATATATTGAACTATCCTTTGCCAAAGACCAGCCTTGGCTTGGCTTGGAGAGGGGTTCTGAGGAAGGGGTGTCTGGGAACTGTAAAACACAGACTTCAGTCAAATTGTAGATTATAAGATGATGGCCTATGTTCTGCTGGAGGCAGCATTTCATTTTGTTCACTCTCAAGTCAGGTTTCTCTGGAGATTTTCAGACAGCTCTCTGCTTGAGTTTGTTTGTTTGTTTGTTTGTTTGTTTTTTCAACTCTAAAAACTCTTTGGATAGCTCAGCTCTTACAGATCAAAATCCCAGTCTTTTATTTACATATCAATTCAGTCATTACCTCCAAAAAAGGTTCCTTTTTGACTATCACTTGAATCTTTGTCCCATAACCCCAGCACAGCCAGCACATTTTTTTTTAACTTTGCAAAAGAATTCACAGATCTGCCTGCCTTTGTTAAGCATAGACAATAAGCTAGCTGGATGGGACCCTGCCCTGAAATTATCATTCCTATCACACTTGGGCCTGGACCTAAACTCCCTCTGGCTCAGGCTGACCTTGAACTCAGAAAGCTGCCTGCTTTTGTACCACAAACAAAAAACTTAGCTGGGTGGAAACTCGCTCTGTGCTCACTGCTCCCTAAATTTCTTTATCTCCCTCCTTAGCATCTTTTTGACAAAATGGCTCATAATATAGCAGCCTCTATTCTTTTAGATCTGTGACGCTCCTTATACAATTCATATTTTGCATAGTTGAAAAATTATATATTTTTGAACTTTTGTTTTCAAAGTTCTTTCCCACAGCCTTAAGGGCTGTCTTAAAGGTCTCAGCATTTACTGTTTTGCTGAGAAATGGACACACCCTCAATTCCGGACTCATGCTGATTCTAATTATAACGTATTAAGCTTGGCAGGGAGAATATTTCCCGTATACAAACAAGCTTTAGGCCTACAGCAACCATCAGCAATTATGGAGGCCCACACCCTGCTGGTTCTGTTCCAGGGGCAGGAACCATGCCATTATAGTCCTTGCCATAGCCAAGTTCATCCCTACATCTCTGGAATGAAGCCAAGTTAATCATCTTTTTGTTGTATTCTTAGATTTGGATTGCAAATATTTTATTAAGAATTTCTGCATCTATGTTTTGACGGAATGCTGAAGTATAATTTTCTTTTTTGGTTAGGTCTTTGTATGGTTTTGGTATCATAGAAAGAGTGGGTTTGTAAAATGAATTAGGAAACGATTTTGCAGAATCATTTGAGGAGTACTGACATTAACTCTTCTTTGATGATCTGCTATAATTCTACACTGAGTCCATCTAACCCTGGACTCCTTTTGGTTGGAAGATTTGTAATTACTGCTTCTATTTTACTAGGGGTCATAGGTCTGTGTAAATTGCTTATTTTGTCTTGATTTAACGTCATTAAGTTGTTTATATCAAGGAATTCATCAATTTCTGTTTAGTTTTCCAGTTTGGTGGAATACAAATTTTTAAAGTATATCCTTTGGTTCTCTGAGTTTCCTTGTATCTGTTGTAATGTTCTAGTTCATCTCTAATCTTATTAATCATATCTTCTTTCTGTGTCTTTAGGTTAATTTGGCTTAGAGTTTGTTAATCTTATTGATTTTCTCAAAAAATAAACTCTTCATTTCATTTTGTTTGTTGTTATTGTTTCATTAGTGTCAGTGCTAAATTTGATTATTTCTTTCTGTCTACTCTTTTGGGTACTATTTATTCTTGTTTCTCTAGAACTTTCAGATCATTAAATTCTAATTCAATATTTCTTCAATCTTTGTTGTAGGCACTCAGTGTAATGAACTTACCTTTTAGAAATACTTTCATTGTGTCTTATAGGTTCAGGTATGTTGTATATTTACTCTTATTCAAGTCTAAAAAGTCTTTTTTTGTCATATTCTTTAAAATTTATAAAATATTTTAACAATAAAAATGAGTATTATAAAAGTTGTCTGATAAAAAACAGCTGTCAATTTAACAGTCTAATGTAGATGCTTGTACAGCAATACAGAAAATACATACATTTTTCTCAATATAAATTTTAAATAACTCCAAACATATTAACTGTATATTTTAAAATAATATCGCTACTAGTAATTTTTAAAAGAACATAAATATACAAAGTCTTTTTGTTTGGTTGTTTGTTTTTTATTTAGTAGAGCTTAAAATCTTGGCTCTTACTATGGTACAAGCCCAAAATAAGAACAATTTTTAGACACTGGATTTCATTGTAATAAGGTTGTACTTCAATGAATCTCACATCACCAAAGGATTTTAACTCTATCGCAGCTAAGCTGAAAGTTGACAGTTCTGCTCACCAAGGAATCAATTTTAGGCACGATTTTTGGATGCAAACTTCCTGCTATGGTCAAAGCTATTTGATTTGAGTGAATGACTTTATTCTCAGCCCACAGAGAATAGGTTACATTCATTTTAGAAATGGTGTATGTAGTAAGATGGTCTATCCATAAAGTCCTTCACCAACTGTTTCAATGAACAATGGTTGTGCTTGGAGGGTGGCACAGACATTAGGTGAGGGTAAGAATCTGGTTCATTAGGTGTGATAATTTGGAAAAGCATTCATCTCAGAGAAAGAGTAACTTATAAAGTCTTCTTCAAACTTAATACAAGAGTTACAAACATCAAGCAAAGCATTCAGTCTCACTCTTTGTTATTCTCTTACAAACCACCTCCCAAGTTAATTGTCTACATTTCTTTTGACTGTATAAGTACTTCTGAAATATGTAAGCTGTTTTGAAAACCATAGTATAGTGTAAAAACATGAAATAAACAATACTACTAATAGAGAGGCTGTGATAAGAGAAGCAAGACCATTATGTGGTACACAGCAAGACACTGTCACGTACAAACAAGCAGAAAGTGTATATGGATGGTACAATATTGGACCTATTTCTCCAATTACCAAATTAGAGAGACCATTGGATGACAGTCAACAAATTTCTAATTCCTCATATTTTTGGATTTCAATCACTTAGGATATGGTTGTAATATTGATTTTCATATTAAGATATTAAGAAAAGTAATTCTTTCTTCCTGTTGTTTTTGTTGTAAGAGGTGGGATTAGATTTGTGTGGACTTGTTGAAAGATTACTTTCTTGCTTCTTCTAGGGTGTAGTTTTGCTCCTTATGTTGGTGTTTTCCATCTATTATCCTTCTTAAGGCTGGATTTGTGAAAAGATATTGTATAAATTTTGTTTTGTCATGGAATATATTGTTTTCTCCATGTATTGTAATTGAGAGTTTTGCTGGGCTGGCATTTGTGTTCTCTTAGGGTCTGTATGACATCTGCCCAGGACCTTCTAGCTTTCATAGTCTCTGATGAGAAGTCTGGTGTAACTCTGATAGGCTTGCC
>JADRCC010569146.1:5556-16145 GCA_019843855.1 Hylomyscus alleni
TATATATATATATATGTATATATCATATTTGGCTATGAGTCTTCATGTAATATCTGCTGTCATCTGCTGTAGGAGGAAGTTTCTCTGATGATGACTGAATAAGACACTTATCTATGAAGCTATCAGAATATGATTAGGAGTTTTGATACATTGTTTTTTTTTAGACCAGTAATGTTTAGATTTACCTTAGATTTCTGAATTGCCTCTCCCACTGGTCCTTGGTTACCCAAGTATTGTCTGGTATAGGTAGGTTCTTCTTGTGGAGTGGGCATGTCAAATCAGACTAACTCCCATAAGTTCTGTGCTACTGATGTTCTAGCATATTTTGCAGGTAGATCAGACTGTAGGTCTAAGAGTTTATTGTCATGCTGTTGTTTAAATATCTCTTTTGGTGGTCCCTCTGGGCTGGTGTCCTGAGCAGACCTTGGGCACAAGCTCCTCAGCCAGTCCCACAACACTCAGAGGAAGCTCCACTCTCAGGCACTCTGACACAACCAGGATCAGAGGTGAGGAGGACACAATATCTGTCCCAACACTGGGAGTAATTGGGACCAGCTGGACCAAGCATACAGGAACTCTGCCAGCCCAGTGGTTCTGGTTCCTTCTAGTCTCTCTGAGCTGGTGTCCTGAGCAGACCTTGGGCACAAGCTCTGCAGCCAGTCCCACAACACCCAGAAGAAGCTCCACTCCCAGGCACTCTATCAAGCCCAGGATCACAGGATCCCAGAATCACAAGATCACAGAGACAGCTTGACTATGAGGAATTCTGACACAACCAGAACCACAGGAAGGACAGGCTCCAGTCAGATTTCACAAGGACAGGGAGCACTAGAGATAACCTGATGGGGCAAGTGTAAGAAAATAAACAACACAAACCAAAGTTACTTGGCATCATCAGAACACAATTCTCCCACCATAGCAAGTCCTGGACACAACATTACAACAGAAAAGCAAGATTCAGATATAAAATCACTTCTCATGGTGATGATACAGGACTTTAAGAAAGATATAAATAGCACCCTCAAAGAAATACAGAGAAAGCAAGTAAACAGCTAGAAACCCTTCAAGAGGAAACACAAAAATCCCTTAAAGGACTATAGGAAAACACAATCAAACATGTCAAGGAAATGAGAAAAACCATCCAGAATCTAAATAATGGAAATAGAAACAATAAAGAAACCAAAAAGAAAGACAACCCTGGAGATACAAAACCTAGGAAAGAAAACAGGTGTCATGGATGCATACATCACCAACACAATATAAGAGATAGAAGAGAGAATGTCAGGTGCAGAAGACACCACAGAAAACATTGATACAACAGTCAGACAAAATGCAAAAAGCAAAAAACTCCTAACTCAAAACATCCAGGAAATCCAGGACACAATGAGAAGACCAAACCTAAGGATAATAGGTAGAGAAGAGAGTGAAGATTCCTAATGTAATGGGCCAGTAAATATCTTCAACAAAATTATGGAAGAAAAGTTCCCTAACCTAAAGAAAGAGATGCCCATGAACATACAAGAAGCCTACAGAACTCCAAATAAACTGGACCAGAAAAGAAATTCCTCCCGTCCTATAAAAATCAAAGCATCAAATGCACTAAACAAAGAAAGAATTTTAAAAGCAGTAAGGGAAAAAGTTCAAGTAACTTATAAAGGCAGGCCTATCAGAATTACACCAGACTTCTTACCAGAAACTTTGAAAACTAGAAGATCCTGGGCAGATGTCATACAGACCCTACAAGAACACATATGTCAGCCCAGGCTACTATACCCAGCAAAACTCTCAATTACCATAGATGGAGAACACAAGATATTCCATGACAAAACAAAATTTACACAATATCTTTCCACAAATCCAGACCTACAAAGAATAATAGATGGAAAACATCAACATAAGGAGCAAAACTACACCCTAGAAGAAACAAGAAAGTAATCTTTAAACAAATCCACACAAACCTAATTCCTCCTCTTATAACAAAAACAACAGGAAGTCACAATTACTTTTTTAAATATCAATATGAAAATTAATATTATCAACATATTATAATCAATTGAAATCTAAAAATATGAGGAATTAGAAATTTTTTGATTGTCATCCAATTTTCTCTCTAATTTGGTAATTGGAGAAATTAGTCCAATATTGTACAATCTATATATACTTAGAGCTTGTTTGTGACAGTGTCTTGCTGTGTACAACATAAGGGTCTTGAAATCTAGCTTCTCCTATCTCAGCCTCTCTATTAGTAGTTTTGTTTATTTCATGTTTTTACACTATATTATGGTTTTCCGAACAGCTTATATATTTCAAAATTATTTATATACCCAAGGGAGACATAGACAATTAACTTGGGAGGTGGCTTGTAGGAAAGAGAACAACAAATAGTGAGACTGAATGCTTTGCTTGACATTTGTAGCTCTTGTATCAAGGTTAAAGAAGAGGACTTTATAAATTACTCTTTCTCTGAGATGAATGCTTTTCCAAATTATCCAGCTAATGAACCAGATTCTTACCCTCACCGAATATCTGTGCCACCCTCCAAGCAGAACCATTGTTCATTGAAACAGTTGGTAAATGACTTTATGGATAGACCATTTTAATACACACACCATTTCTTAAATGAATGTAACTTGTTTTCTATGGGCTGAGAATAAAGTCGCTCACTCTTTTCAAATAGATTTGGCTATAGCAGGAAGTCTGTATCCAAAAATCATACCTACAATTCATTCCTAGGCAAAGCAGAACTGTCAACTCTCAGCTTAGCTACAATGCAGGTAAAATCCTTTGGTGATGTGAGGGTCACCAAACCTATTACAATGAAATCCAATGTCTAAAAATTGTTCTTATTTTGGGCTTGTACCATAGTAAGAGCCAAGATTTTAAACTACTAAATACAAAACAAACAAACAAACAGATTTTATATATTTATGTTCATTTAAGAAAATACTAGTACTGATGTATTATTTTGAAATATACAGTTAATATGTTTGGAGTTATTTAAAATTTATATTTAAAAAACATATGTATTTTCAGTATTGCTATAGACAAGCATCTACATAAGACTGTTAAATTGATTGTTGTTTTATATCAAACAACTTTTATAATACTCATTTTTATTGTTATAATATTTTATAAATTTAAAGGAATATGACAAAAAGGCATTATAGGTATTGAAGGAGGATCTCTACGAGGAGTTGGAGTCCAAAAGGGAAACAAGAATGTGATTTAATTCTATTTACTTAAAATGTTTTTAAATGTTAACAAATTCAGATAAATTGAAATCATGTAACTTTTCTCATCTTAATGCAATTAAAGTTAAAAAAGGCTTCTATTTTTTGAAAAATTAAATCTTAATGATGTAATATTATTCATGTTTCCTAGCATTGCATTGACTATAGCTAACTGTATGGGAAAGGCAAGCAGAATTGTTTTTTTTTCTTTTACTCTTCTTGTGCGTATTATATCCAACCTTCAGTTTCTCCTCTCCCCTTCCTCCTCCTAGTTCCTCCTTCTCACTTCACCTCTCCTGAGATCCATCCTACTCTCACATCCCTTCAGAATGGAGCAGACCTCCCAGAAATATCAACTATGCAAAGCATAACACTTTACAATAATCCTAGGCACTTTACAAATAATCCTTTGATATGATATGATATCATCATATCAAAGCTTGAGGAAGCAGCCCAGTATTGTACACCCAGTATCCCAAAGTATCCCCAAAGCATTCAAAAGAATAAAACGATAATAACTTAAAGAACACGGGGACAAATATTTTATAAGGACGTTTTGGCACCAGCAAAATTCAGTCATTACTTATTGACTTATAAACCTCTTTTTACCAGTATAAAGCAAGGAGAAACACAGGTGTTTAAAAGCAAAACATTGTTAATGAGCTAGCAGATATGTTTAAAGCATAGAGCCCATTAAGAAAATAACATATTATCAATATATTTACTCATCTGCAAGATGAAATTATGTTCTAATTAAATGTTCAAAAACATTATATATTTTATTTGACTTTAATTGACTCACAATGCTAATAATCTGGTAAATATTTTTCTCAGTGCCTCTGTGACATCTTTGTTCCTTAGGCTATATATTAAGGGGTTAAACATTGGAGTCAAAATGGTGTAAAACAGAGAGAGAAGTTTGTCTGTTCCCTCATACTTATTGGACTTAGGCTTTAAATAGGTGATACTAGCTGATCCATAGAATAAAAACACAACTATAAGGTGGGAAGAGCAGGTAGAAAAGGCTTTGGTCCTTCCTGTGTTAGATGGCAACTTCAAGATGGTAGAGATGATCCTGCTGTAAGATGTAAGGATTAACATGAATGGGATAGTGACAATCAATACAGCAAAAATAAAGACCACAATTTCATTCACAAAGATGTTCCCACATGCCAATTTGAGGAGTGGAGGTATGTCACAGAAGAAGTGATTAATTTGGTTAGATTTACAGAAGGGCAGAGACAAAATCTGATAAGTCTGTCCCACTTGAATGGGAATACCAATGACCCAGGAACCAACCACTAGCTGGGTGCACACCTTGGGACTCATGACTACAGGATAGTGCAGAGGGTTGCAGATGGCCACATAGCGATCATAGGACATCACAGCCAGGAGAAAGCATTCAGTGGCCCCCAGGATAAGGAATAGACACATTTGTGTAGCACAGGCAAGAAAAGAAATATTTCCTTTCAGTGTGAAGAGATCCATAAGCATTCTAGGAAGAGTAACAGAAACATAGCAAATTTCTAGGAAAGAAAAATTGCTGATGAAAAAATACATGGGGGTTTGCAGAGTGGACTCTACCCTTGTGATTACAATGATGATGCCATTTCCCAGCAGGATAATCATGTAGATGAAGAGGAAGATTCCAAAGAAAAGCCAGTGCAATTTGGGAATATCAGAAAATCCCAAGAGAACAAATTCTAAAGGTACAGTAATATTTGTGTCTGTGATTTTAAATTTGTTTGCTCTTTGTAGGTTCACATATTTGGATTGCATTTTCTTCTCAAACCAAATTGGGATTGTGCTTTAGTCTTTATATCTTCTCAGGGTTTTTCTGGTGAATCTTGAAGGTTTTTATTTTGGGGGATGACTCTGGAACTAGAAGCAGTGAATTTACATGAATAAAAATTGAAATAGTTTTATACATAAAGTCTTCCAAATGAGTTAGCCATGTTAGATATATGTTATAATTTTATCAATAAAATTCATAAAACTGTGTATTTGTATTCCCTTGCCATAGCAGAAGGATAACACATGTGGACTTGATTTTGCTGTTCCACTATGATGCCACTTCTTCAACCCCAATCTGCCTCTGATATTTGTTTAAGTGAGTTCCAAATTTAAAAAGGATTAAAACTTCTAAAATATTACTTATCTTTGAATTTCAAAAATAGCCTTGATATCTTTGAGGCTTTATTCTTAATATTTTTATTTACATCTCATATTTCAATCTTGCATGCAGCATAAGGTAAACAGGACTTAAGGTTTTGCTTCATCTGCCAGTGACAGGATAAGAGTTTTCATTTACTTTTTCTGTGTATATAATCTTTAAACATATAAAACACTGAGGTTTGCATTCTTTTACAGGCTGTTCCTATTTTACTTATATACTAATAAATATTTTACTATAACCTCAGTACCTATTTTAATTAATAATTAAAATCTATTATACAAAAATACTTATCATTATTTTTTATTAGTTAATATTCTAAATTCAGCAACCACAATGTTAATAACAATTATCTCAAACGGTGGGGAAAAAGAGATTTTGAGGAATAAAATCAAGGAACAAATGTTTAATTTCATTAAAATCTCAATCAATCATTTAACATATGACAGCTATGGCATAAGACCCAAAAGTTTACTCAGCTGTATTCACTGCCATTCTATTCATAGTAGCTAAGAAATTGGAAACAAAGCAAAATATCTCTGAACTGGCAAATACATAAAGAATATATGGTAATTGTGCACTATGAAGTGATATTCAGCTATGATGAAAAATGTAATCATGAAGTTTTCCAGTAAATGCATAAATGTAGAAAATTGTATATTATATAAGAGGATCCAGAAATATAAACAGCACACAAAAACTACTATTTTCAGAAGACAGTCATGATAGACCCCTTTTGGTGAGCATTCCATAGCCTCAGTAATAGTGTTAGGCCTTGGAGTCTCCCAATTGGGCATAGAGTCAGATGCAGATATTTATACCTAGCCAATGAACAGAAGCTGCTGATTCCTGTAGTTGAATTAAGAAAAAACTGGAAGAAGATGAGGAGGAGGGCACTTCTGTAATAGGATCAGCAGTCTCAATTAACCTGTACCTCCAAGATCTCTCATACAGTGGACTACCAACCACGCAGCATACACCAGCCGATATGAGACCCCTGACACATATACAGCTGAGGACTGCCAGGTCTGTGTTCATTCAGAGAAGGTTCACCTAACCCTCAAGAGACTGGAGGCCCCAGGGAGTTTAGAGGTCCTGTGGGCTGGGGGTGTTGGAGAGTGGGAACATCCTATGGAGACAGGGGGCACGGAGGAAGTATGGGTTGTGGAACAGTCAGAGGGTGGACCAAGAGGGGGATACAATCTGGAGTTTAAAAAAAGATTAAATAATAATAAAAATAAATCTGAATTAGAAGTACTGTCTGACTTGTCATATCTGAAATATTTAAATTCCCTTTTACTGATGAAATACACAGGGTTATTTCATTTCATCCTGGTTATTTTTAAATTTCTATTATGTCTCTCTACCCCTTCTTGGGTGTATGTGTGTTTGTGTATGTGTGTGTAGGATAGTTTGAATGATATGTGTTGTGCACATTTCACAGAACACATGTGGAGGTCATAAAATATCTTTTCTTAGTTGGTTTTCTTCCTGTATCATGTGGAATCCAGGAATTGAACTCAAGCCATCAAGTTTAGTAGCAACTTCTCTCATCATTGAGCTATTTTTCTAGACCTCATCCCTGTATATATATGTATATGTGTGTGTATGTTCTTTATATAATCACTTATTTCTGTATATTCATTTTTTATATAACCACTTATTTCTGTGTATTCATTGCCTGTATATATTATTTTTTTAAGCACTGAATTATAGTTCAGAATTCTATGCATGCCAGCTTAAAGATCTTCTGCTATTTGTTTTATTTTTTTACATGATGTTTACTCCTAAATATGTAGAATTTAAAGCATGTGTAGCTGTAACAGAAGCCATCTTGTTTCTTGTCAGGATTGCCATTGATTTGCATACATAAAAGTGAGTTAAATGTTCATTAATTAAATTTAATAGTTTTATATAGTGAAAACAAGTTGTTTATATCCTCACTATTTATTCAACAGGAAGAAAACAAGTCTGAAAAAGTTTACATAAAGCAAGGTGTTATAATACACTTTCATAACCCAAGTTATTTGAAGATGAAGTAATTGTATTGGTGTGGAATCAAGGTAACCCTTGATCTAAAAGTAAAATATTTTATCATAAACTAAAACATTTTCCTAACTAAAGATGTTGGTTTAAAGCATAGGGTTTTTATTTTGTTTTGTTTTATTTTAAATTTTTAGTATATTTTTCTTTCACATTTTCATATTTTTTCTTCTTTAAAAAGACTTCATTCTTGGGGCTGATGAGATGGCTCAGAGGGTAAGAGCATTGACTCTTCTTCTGAAGGTCCTGAGTTCAAATCCCAGCAACCACATGGTGGTTCACAACTACCTGTAATGAGATCTGATGCCCTCTTCTGGTGTGTCAGAAGACAACTACAGTGTACTTATGTATAATAATAAATAAATATTTGGGCTGGATCAAGCAGGGACTGAGCAAGGAGGATTGACTGAAGCAAGCTGAGGTCCTAAAATTCAATTCCTAACAACCACATGAAGGCTCACAACCATCTGTACAGCTACAGTGTACTCATATACATAAAATAAATAAATAAATCTTTGAAAAAAAGACTTCATTCTTTTTCTCTGTTTATATTGTTGACTTTCTACTTTTTAAATAAAGGACTTAAGCAAACATATGAAAGATATAGGGTTGAGAAATGAAGATAATATTGTAATTGGTATATTTTATTTTCTCACCCAAGAAAGGAAAAATCATATGCATATATTACACTATGTCATTTGTGGTAGGAAAACATGCAGAGATAGGTATGGGCAAATAATTACAATGTACTGCTGAGTAAAAATTTTAAGAGTACTCAGAAAGAACAAAATCCTAACTCAATTATCAATCATGCTGTCTGAATTCTGAAAAACCTTTTCTAGTCTGTGGTGTCCATTGCTAGTCTGGTAGATAGAGCCCACTAGATATTGCATTGAACATTCCCATAACTCCTGTGCATGTGTTTTGTCTTTTTCTGCACTCAAAGATGTGCATTACTGTAGTAAGGATACAGATAAAGCTCTGATTTATTCTGTTATCTTATGTGTGATATCAATTTAAAATAATGATTCAACTTATCATTAGAATTGGCTACTTCATGTGAATTGAGCGAAAAGATTCACTGAGAATGTGAAAACATAGAATTCAAATTCTATATCAAATGTTATTGCTAATTCTTACATATTAGATTAAAATATCTGATGTTGACTCAATAATAGGCATTAGGCTTTATACTCTTTATTAGAGTAATATAACTCTGCTTACTTTTCCTTGTATCTAAATTATCTCCATGAAAAATAAGACAACTTTTACAATGTTAAATACATATAGACACATGTTGTGTAGAAGTTTTGTGATGAATTTGATTATGAGACTTATAACCAATTAAATTACAGCATAAATCTTCACAATTAAATCAGCTCCTCTTTACCAAAGATGACAGTTGTAACATGAAAGTTACAGCTGTTGTCTGTTTTCTCCTATACTGGGAGAGTTTTAATACAGGGAAAGTACTTCTAGGAATGCTGTGGTTTTACTAATGTTTCCTTTAATACTAATACAGCAAAATATGTTTTCATTATAATTAAAACAACACTCTTTCATTATGCTTCTTTACATTTTATTATAATTATAAAAATATTAAGAATTAAATGTTCCAGAGGCTTACAACATATATCAGTTTATCATTTAAATATATCATAAGAAAAACCTAGGAATAACCAAAAAATAAAACTTTAAAAGTCAATGCACTAAAATTCATTCAGATGTTCAATACAAATACTGAATTATAATCCATAAATTTATACTACTGAGAGAAATATAAACATGTTAGCAGTTTACCTTTTCAGTTTTGCTAATGTTGTATTTTCCTGATTGAAGTATTATAGTTTTGAATATATAAAAAGGGGTTATATCATACTTTAATTAGAACCTGACTTGTTTTCTAAGTACCCTATACCATTTATAAAGAAAATACTTCCTTCCAGTGGGGATACCTATTCTCCCTTGTCACACCTAAATTGATACATAGGTGCCTAAGTTTGCAATTAATTTGGTAAGTTTATTATAAATAATCCCTGTAAAACAAACAAAACATTTCTACAGAAAGTTATTCTTTCTCCCAGCACATTCAAATAATTTATTAGCCCCAAAAGAATAAACATTAGAAGTTTGATATTATCTATCACATGCAATATATGTTTGCTTTCTTAACTTGTGATATTGTATGCTATCATTTCCAATACTAACGATTTATCAGGTTCACTACTGATTCAACAAGTGATTCACTTTTAACAAGTGAATACTGGTTTTTTTAAATTTTTCCAAATCTTTATTTATTTTTCAGTTATCAGAATTATCATTACTATTTTATTTTATGAAATAATGAACAAAAGCACTCCAACTAGTCCATAAAATTAAACATAAGAGCCACCTGTAAATTGACTCTAGGAAGTCAACGTTAACCGTGGTAACAAATCATTACTGTGTGTGAAAGGAAAATGTAGCAATGAATACAGATAAATTTACCTAGTGAGCATAGAATAAAAGTACTCATAAAATACTTGAAAAACACCCTGACCTACAGCCCTCTCTTTGTAACAGGAGGCCTTCTGCAACTCAGGATAAGCAGGCCCAATCCTATACTTCTGGGCCCCTCTACAAAGCAAGCAGCCTTGAGATCTTCCACATCAATTCTGTGCTCCATTTTCTGGTCCATACCTCAAACAATCTTGGATCTGCTGTCCACTCCCAGGGCCACAGTTCTATCTGTCTCCCAAGAGTCCTGCTGTCATACACTACAACCAGCCATAGAAGCCTGCTGCTACCAGGAACTACCAGACCAACCAACACCAGAGACAACCAGATGACCAAAGGCCAGTGAAATAAAACCCAAGTTCTCCTACTATACCAAGTGATGGATATCCTAACACACCAGAAGAACATGATAAGGACTTTAAATCTCATCATATCAAGGTGATAGAGGCTTTTAAAGAGGAAATCAATGAATCTCTTAAAGAAATGCAGGACAATATAATCAAACAAATGAAGAAATAAATGAATGATTAACACTGATCAATATCTGAAAATGGAAATTAAAACACTAAAGAAAACAGAAACAGAGGTAGCCCTGTAGATGGAAAACCTAGAAAGAAAACAGGAAGTACAGACACAAGGATCACTAA
>JADRCC010569147.1:1969-13735 GCA_019843855.1 Hylomyscus alleni
CATGCCTACCATGCCTACCATGCCTACCATGCCTACCATGCCTACCAACCTGCATGGCACCATGTTTCTCCACCGAGAGGATAACAAACTAAACCTCTGAAATCAGAGGTGAGTCCCAGGACAGCCAACATTACTCAGAGAAACTCTGTCACGAAAAACAAAACATACAAAAACCAGAAAACAAAACTGCATCCGATGGACACATCCAGCATTTTAGCAGATGTTCTTTTTCTCCACCCTGACCACAGTGTCCTGGGTTTTCCCAGTGTCCCTTTGCTCTTTGACTTGTATGGTTTTTTCCCCCTCAGATCTTCTAACAAAGACAAAGATATAAACGGGTTGGGTGAAAGTCCTAGGACAGCTGCACAGATGGTAAAGTTGCCAATGGCTCAGCAGGTGATCGGGCTCATTGGGGACACACGAGTCTACAGGAAGCAGACAGAGCTTGTGTGGTGCCTAACAAAGGCAGCTGAACCCGGGCACCGGCTGTACCATGTGTGCTGCACTCTGTCTCTTTGAGAGACCTCTGTGGTCTTCTTGTCGGTATCTCGAGCCTGCTGTCTATGACTCTCCCAGAGGCTGGGGAAGCAGAATGTCAGATGGTTTAGAAAGACTTCCTATCCTAAGACTGAGTGCTTTTGTATCAATTGTGGTGACCTACACATCCCTGCCTTTCCTCATTTTATGGACGAAAACCCATAAACCATCAAATATATCATCCTGATCATTTAAAAATAACTTTATTTCATATTTGTGTGTGTGGTCATATAGTGGGCAGGCGTGTGTGCGTATGTATGCATGTATCTGTGGAAGTCTGCAGTCATTGTTGGGTGTCTTCTTTGATTACCCTCTACATTTTCTTTTGAGATAGGGTCCCCGGCTGGCTCTGGAGCTACCCATTTGGCTAGACTGTCTGTCTGGGGAGTCTCAGAGAGATCCTTCTGTATCCGTCTGTCTGGTGGCAGACATGTGCAGCCACACCCACGCCGATGATCCTGATGATCCTGGCTGCAAATGTTGGCCTCTGTGCTTGTGCTGCAAGCACGTTAGTGATCATCCCGGTATTCCAGGCCATCTTTAAGTGTGAAGTTCAGTCGTGTTAGGTACGCTCGTGCATTCACACTGTTGTGGGGCAGATCTGTTCTGCTTCGTCATCTAGCAGAGTTTCACCTTGACATGGATTCACCACTAACTGCCCAGGTGACCTCTGCTTTCTATGACTTAGAATATTAAATTGAACGAACTAATTAATAACTTACTTTAAAATAGTCTAGTTGGCCTTGTGATGTGTCGCTGAGATGGCTGGTGTGTGCTACCACACCTGGTTTACTCCGTCTGCATGGATTCGGGTAGTCTGTATCCTTACATGACTAGCTTATTTAATGGAGCCCTGGAGGTTCATCCACAGTATAGCATGAGGCAGGGTTTGAGGTTAAAAATTATTTCACTACTAGATGGTGGTGGCGCATGCCTTTAATCCCAGTACTCAGGAGACAGAGGCAGGCGGCTCTCTTTGAGTTTGAGGCCAGCCTGGTCTACACAGCAAGTTTAAGGACATCCAGGGCTACACAGAAAAAAAATCTTGTCTTGAAAAACAAAGCAACAACAACAACAAAGGAAATTATTTCTTTGTATAAGTTGTATTCTCCATGTTCATTCATTATCAATAGACACGGGTTGCTTTTAATTCTTGCTCACTATACAATGTACATTGTAAAATATAATAATACCAGAATACACAAATAGCTCTTTAAGATTCAGCTTTGAATTCTTTTAAGAATATACTTTGAAAGTGAGCTTTTGGATCATATACTCGTGTAATTTGAGATGTACAATAGGGCATCAAAAATATCATTGTAAGGTCTAGGGTTATGGCTCATTGGTAAAACACTTATCAGCTATGTGCTGGGTTCCATCCATGTCATAAACACACACACACACATACACACACTCACTCACTCATACACACACACACATACACTCATACAAACACACATACTCATACTCACTCATATACACACACACTCACACACACATACTAACACACACACTCACACTTACACTCATTCACACATACACTCTCACTCACACACTCACATACACACTCTCACTCACACACACGCTCACTCACACACATACACTCAGACACACACAGGCACACACACTCACATACACACAGGCACACACACTCACTCACACACTCACTCACTCACACACACACTCACACACATACTCATAATCACACACTCACACACATACTCTCACTCACACATGCACTCACACACACTCACACTCAGACACACACAAGCACACACTCACACACACACTCACACACACTCACATAACTCACACTTACTCACACACTCACACACACAGTCAGCATAAACTCTATGAGATTGTGAAGAGCTATCCAAACCTTACTAATACCACGCTGATAACTCCCTGTCCTTTCAGAGTGCTGAGCAAATTCATCATTGATTGTGCCTGTGTTTGGTTTAGGTTTGGTATTTTGGTGAGAACCAGATCCTTGATATCACAATGCTTTGGTTTCTATCTGGGGGACGGATGCCCCGAGTTGTATGACTTTCCTGATCCTGAGGACACTGCCCAGTTTTGATTTCGTAGATTATTGATTTCAGCATCCCTTTGGCCGTTTTGATCGGTTTATCAACAAAATGCTATCTTGGCACCAGCCCATGTAATGGAAGAGTTCTGTGTCTCTTATTTTGGATTATACTTTGTGCTGGTTGTTTTTTTTTTTTTGGTCAACTTGATACAAATCTAGATGTGTCTGGGAAGAAAGGATCTTAACTAAGCAGATGCCCCAAATCTGGGAGAGTGTTTTGTTGAGTAGTGATTTACGTGGAGGTTCTAGCCCATGGGAACTACACCCTTCCTGGGCAGGTTATCCTGCATTGTAGAAGCAAGCCAGCTGACAAGCCATGAGGAACCAGCATATGTGAGCGCTTCCTCCATGGCTTCTGCTTCAGTTTCTGTCTTGAATTCCGGCCCAGACTTCCCATTGTGGTGGTCTACAATTGTAAGCTGAAATAAAGTCTTTCCCCCACAAGTTGTGTTTGGTCACGGTGTTTGCAGCAGCATAGACACCCTAAGAAAAGCCGTGAGACTCTTAGTTTCCGAGTACCCCACTATTTCCCTTCCCACTCGGAAGTGGTGAGATTCCTTCCTTCCTTCCAAACACTGGCTGCTTCCTTGACGCCCCTAGGAAACAGGACTCAGTTTCTCCTTGTGCACTGCTCCTCAAACCGGCTCACCAAGGCCACGGCTTTGCTTCTGATCACTGTCCTTAGATAACTGCATGGGAAGTGTCACCTGCCACAGAGCCTGGGAAGGGCATCCTGAGGCTGGCGCAGGAGTTATGACAATGAGAGCCTGTTGCTTGGTGCCTGTGTGTGTGGAGAAGAGAGGTCTGGACCTCTGCTTCGGAGTTCTTAATTAGCTATCGGTTTCATGCGGATTCCTAGAGCTGGCTATTTCACAGACCCCATCTTCACACATGCCTTCCTAGCCCAGAAAGTTCCTGGCGCCTCATCTTTGTATCATTTGACTCCTAGGACTAAAAGCCACATCCTGTTATGTTTGGTTGCTAGGTGGAGAAATGTTATCGTGGGCTTCAGCAATAATTTATCCACAGAGCTCGAGGGCTTGTCATGTTCTCCTGACAGTGAGCCGCACCACTTTATCAGCTCGCCTGTAAATCAGGCGTGTGTGGGTGCAGATGGCAGCGCTGTTTGATCTCCTGCAGACACTGTAATAATCTGCTTTTGTCTGATTGATTCCTTCACATCAGTACGCACACTCGGCAATGCTGGGCGGAGAGGCCTCTGTTTATCTCTGCTGGTCATCTGCTGAAGGCCAACAGGGCACAGAATGCTCTTGGTGGGGAGCGCAGAGAGCTTTTGGAATTAGAGGCTTTCCGTCATCTCCTCTGAGCTGCTTTCGTTCAATAAATCAATGATAGTGGAATTGAATGCCCCGTAAATACCTCAAACCATATCTTTTACAAGAATGTAAGAGTAATTCATAGAAACAGGAAAGGTAACTTTGTGAAGAAGAATTACAGCTCCCACAAGCTGCCAGCATCCAGGGCTCTTTGCTTCGCGGGCTCCCATCTCACCCCTTGAACTCTGAGAAGACTACACAGTTAGGCTGGCATTTGTTTCCAGAAAGTGCAGGGGGCGAAACCGACTAGAACAGATCTTGTCTGGACTGATCACTGCTTTTCAACCTAAAAATGAGGTTTTTTTTTTTTTTTCCCTTTTCTTTCTCTCCATTTCTGTCGGCTCCTGTTACTAGCGGTCCGACTTTGGGGTGTCAAAGGATGTGCGGTATCATTTTCTCAGAGCAGGCTGGGTTCTGTCATCTGATGGTTCATGAGCTGCCCTTCTGCTACCTCACCCCAGGCCCACCCTGTGGGGGACTGCCAATCTTTCTGAGGCCCCCACCCCCACCCGCCAAGCACGGTCCTGGTTTCCAGGATTACTAATTGCTGACAGGTAGTTTGTAGCACATTCTGGCGTCAGAACTCCCAGGAACCGGGCTGAAATCTGTGAGCTGATGACGGCTTTGAGGGCGACAGCAGCTTGCTGTGCAGTGACCTGGGAACCGTCACAGCCGTCCGTGCCTTCTCAGGCTGGTAGCAGAGGTCAAGCTGTATTGTCGGAGTGATTGACTAAAGCCCATTGGAGAGGAGGTGTTTGTTGTAACTTCTCCCTCTCGAGCACCAGTAAGATGGAATTACACAAAGATGCCTTCTGTTCAGAAATGAGCATAGTTTTTTTTTTTTTTTTGGGAAAAATTACTTGATATGGCTATTTAGAACACACGAATCCATACAGTTCTTAGCCCCATAATGGCAATCAGTCATACTGATGGCTATTTGCACCTAGTGTGAGGTAAGAACTACAGGCATTGGGTGGTAACATGCATTAGTAGAAGCAATATAACTATCATGGTGGCAAGCCACAACTCAGGGGCCAAACTCAGTCACTCCATCAATACGGAGACCCAGCCCAACTACTTATTTGTATACCCCGGGCTGCCTTTCCTTACCTCAGCCCAGTTGGCTGTTTGAGACAGATAGGCGCCTGCAAAGGTGAAAGTAGTGACCAGTTGGAGAAACCACTTGCCTTTCTGGTTGCTCTAGTTCCAGACAGCCTGCTTCAAATCCTGCTTTTACCACTTACAAGCTGTGTGACTTTGTGTAAGTCACAGGACCTCTCTGACCATCGGTTTCCTGATGTGTAGGCTAGGGATCATAGTATAAGCTTGCTCCTATGGGTTAGTGATCACATGAGCATCTTAGTCACATCCCGGCTAAGAAACAGTATCCCTGTAAGGGCTCATTATCTGTTCCATTGTGCCCAATCAGCACAGGCACACCTGGCCTCCACCTGACCTCCACCTGGCCTCCACCTGGCCTCCACCTGACCTCCACCTGACCTCCACCTGACCTCCACCTGGCATTTTGTTGCTAATGTCTTTTGGGTCCTATACTTGCAACTGTGTTTGAGAGTGGGCACCTCTGGCTCAGAACTCTTGAGAAAGACCAGACAGAGCTTCAAACATCTCCAACTCCATGGTACAAACAAACTCACTTAATCTGGCTACAGCAACAGAGGGGCCCCAGTGCTGGTACAGGCTGACCCACGACAGGTTGGAGGTGACACATCTGCTCTTGACATTTCCCAGAAGGTTTCGATGTAGTTCCAACAAACTCCAGGTTAAATCACCTGATGACGTAACTGTAGGAGAATCCACAAGTCCTGCAGGCTACAGTTTAAAATCCACCATTCTCTTCCCTAGCCCAGGGCCAATTAAGTTTCCTATAAAGTTGGTAAACTTGGTGCTGGTCAGTATCACTCAAAAGGCATGGACACCAAAAGCAGTAATAAAATCCACCACCACAACAGGAACAATAGCAGCAGCAGCCGCCGCAATGACCATCCAAAAGAACCCACAGGCATGGGCATGGTGTTGCTTCAACAATACTTTATCTATAAAAGCAGGCAGCAGAGTGTAGCCACATGTTTTGTGGATATCCCTATGCAGTCTGCTTTAAAAACACATTCAGTGGCTGAAAAGATGGCTCCGTGGTTAAGAACTTGGTGTTGCTCTTCCTAAAATCCAGTCACATGACTCACAAGCACTCCATGTGGTGTCAGCTTACCTCATGGTGGACACCAAGCAGAGCAGGGCATCGTCAGGAAGAAGCTAGACCAAAATCCATCCATGAACGCATGCACCAGAGATTGACTGTCTCCAGTCAGGTTCCACAGTATCATCGCCTCCTAACGCTCTATTCTAACACCAGCCATTAGTGGGCCCACCACCGTTAGCTCTGAGCCCTCACGACTCAACAGTTTGTGAAAATGCCCTCGCAGATGGCCACACTATTCTTCTAGGTGCCTTTAGAGAAGGCAATGATGTTAACTAGCAGTCAGGATCAAGGGTTACAAGGGGTGTCTGGGCTGTGAGCCTCTGCTTCTGTTGATGGGATGATCAGTCAGTGCTGTCATCAAAGGCTTGGGAGAGCCGCCGCCTTCCTTTCTACCTTTGTGAATGGATCAGTGACTTTTCTGTTGCTGTGATAGAACACCCTGACCAAAAAAGCAACTCGGGAGGAAAGGGTTTATTTCAGGTCACCGTCCATCATCAAAGGAATCCAGGGAAGCCAGAGACAAGCTGAGGTCAAGTAGGTATGCTTCTCACTGGCTTGCTCATTCTGTTTCCTTATATACCCCAGGCACTGCCCACCATGGGCGGGGCTCTCCCACATCAGCCATCAGTTAAGAGAATGCCCTACAGAGTTGCCTACAGACCAATCATGTAGAAGCGTTTCCCCATTTAAGCTTCCTTTAAGACCGCCCCATCTTGTGTCAAGTTGACATAAAATCTTTCCAGCACAGGAAGTCTCTGTGTGGGGACTATAGTCTCTTAAATCTCATCTCTGGTGACATACTCCTCAAACAAGGTTGCATCACCTCCCCAAAGAATGCCACCAAATGGGGACCAACTGTTCAAATCTCCCAGGCTATGTGGGCCATTTCTCATTAGAACTGCCTCGGTGAGTGTGCAGCCAGTGGGCCCCGACCCTGAAGCAAAGAGTGCTGACCCTTACCACACGCCAAATGCCTTGATCTTAAACTTATGACATTCCAGGACCATGAGCAGTAAATTCCCGTTGTTTCCAAATTACTTCATTTAAGGCGTTTTGTTATAGCAGCTTGACCATAGGAGATAGGGCCCAACCTATTAATCACTCCCCCCTTCGCTTCTTTTCTCCCTGCCCAAAGTGTCAGGCCCCAAGGAGCAGAGAGGGAGAAAGCTCCACCCAGTCTTAGGACCACACTACTCATTGTCTATCTTGTTGCTAGAGACACCAAACTGTCTTCCGGCTCCCCTACTCCTTTGCTCCTTCATTATTTCATTGGAAACATGGCCGACCAGCTAAAGACTACAGTTCCCAGCCTCCTTTGAGCTGGTCAATAGACTGTGTTCAGAAGTGGTCATTTGATGCTTACAAGGTGGAGTTGCTCTCTGCAGTCTTCTCCCCTCCCATTAGAACACAGAACTGAGTGGTAGGGATGGAGCAGATCTCAGAGCCCATGATGAACTGTGTGTTGAGAGAGAAAGCAAACAAGAGAGGGGGATATATATGGACGCCTGCTGTCACAGAGCTGTGGGACAAAGCCATGGATCGTGTCTGTGAGCTGTTCTAGGAAGGTATTTTTTTCTTCAGGCTGTTACTATTTTGTCCCCGTTCCATCAAACAGACCAGCGCGTTGATTTGTAGGATGCTTAAATTCCATGCCCAGAAAAGCTATGCAGTCAACCTTTTTGATATTTATGGAAGCCTGAACAAAATTAGAGTGACTTATATAATATGCTCAGAACGGTGTCTCATACACAGTCAGCATGCAAGTAAAATCCTTGCTGCACAAAGCCTGAGGATCTGAGATCTTAAAAGAGGGTGGGGGGAGATGGCCTTGTGCTTACAGTGCTAGCAGTGGGGGTGGGGTGGGGGGTGGAGACCCGAGCCAGCCTGGCCTACACTGAGCACTCCTGGTCAGCGAAAGACCTTGTCTCATAGAACAAGGTGGGCAGTGCCTGGGAACGATATCTGAGGTTGACCTCTGGCCTCCACACACACAAGTGCACAAACATTCACACACATGCCTGGAGCCCTCACAGTTGAAGGGAATCGTTTGCGGCATATTTAAATGCGACTGGGGTTCGGGATCAGGTCGCTCTCAGGACTGTGGGGTCCCTGGCAGGAAAGTCACTTTGTTTAGCCGTGGCTATGACCCTCAGTTTCCTGACAGGCAAGTGCTGCCCTACAATGAACGGTCACTGCTTATAAACGTAGGTGACGATGATTCTTATGTGTGCAATACCTCTTGGGCTTAGTCATTTCATGTTTGAAAACTCCAAACCAGGCAACTTCTAAAACCACCCCCAGCTCTACTGTTCCGGGGATCTCTGAGCTGTGAACCATCTCCCTGCCTCGCTGAGACATTCCTGCTCTGCAGGAATTTGCTGGACACAGAAAGACGAGTGTAGACAGGCACCCATCCTATGAGGATTAAGTGGCTCGGAGTAGTCTATGCTAGGATTTGAATGTGAAAAGCCCCCCACGGGTTTTTGAAAACTTGGTCTCCAGCTGGTGTGTTGGTGTGTTCGGAGGATTATGGAACCTTTAGGAGATAGCACCTCACTGGAGGACGTTGGTCACGGAGGACGGGACTTGAGGTTTGAGAGCCAGGCCCCCACTTCGTGATCTTTGGAGGTGTGAGCAGGAAGCTGCTGCAAGCAACTTCCACACCAGGATGGGCTGTTTCCTGTTAAATGTGAGCCGAAATAACGATTTATTCCCTTGTGTTGCTTCTTGTTACATCGAGGAGAAAACCTACCAACGCAGGCTGCTTGGTGAGTGTCAGAAGGCTGCTGGGCCTCTGAGCCCAGGACCTCACTTGTGTGGAGAAAGGACCTCTGTCTGTTACCTTTACTGTCTGCATTTCCCGCACCTTTCAGCCAATGAGAAGGCCCTCACCATCTCTCATTGCTGTTCTGTGACTGATCCTTGTGTCAGGGACCTGGAGCCTGGCAGCCTAGATCTTCTGGGTCATTATCACATGCTCCTGGCATGTATGTTCAGGCTTGGCCCACCCACCCATTACCTACTTCTACCCAGTTTAGTGACTGGGATGGGCATGAATGTACAGGACTGAAACGAACTCTGACCTTCTCGATGCCGTATGATGAGAAAGCAGCCACCACATTTCTGTCAAATGCACCCAGGACCACTGAGTTCCCTGTGTGTGTGTGTGTGTGTGTGTGTGTGTGTGTGTGTGTGTGTGTGTGTGTGGACTATGGCCAAGAGGGATGCTGGTCCCAAGACACAGCTGAGGGAGGGACAGGGAGTTTGAAGCCCTGCAGGGAGCCTCATGGAAGCCCCATGTACCTTTGAAACGTTTCAGTCCTGGGAACCAATGATCTCCACCTCCTTCAAAGGAAGTTCTGGAGACAAGTGAGGGTGTGGCCCCGTTGGGAGGAAGTCTGCCTAGCTTGAGTGAAGCCCTGGGTTTGGTCTCCAGCACCACAGAAATGGGTGTGGTAGTGCAGGCCTGAACACTCAAGGCCTGTAACTCCAGTAGAGATGGGAGGGACAGGAGTTCAGAGCCATCTTCAGGTACTGTTTTGGCTGCCTTTTTTTAATGTTGTAGTAAAAGCAGTCTGACTGAAAACAACTTGGGGAGGAAAGGGTTAATTTCAGCTTATACTTCCAGGTCAGGTCATCACTGGGAAAAGTCAGGGCAGGAAGTCAAGCAGCACACGAAGTGGAAACCAGAGAGGAACACTCGGAAACTGTGGAGGAAGGTGCTTTTCTGCCAGGACTCCCTCTGGCCCGCCATGACTTGCTGAGTCTGGCCCGGTGGCATGCTTGGCTTGTTCCCACATTAGTGAAGACCCAGTGTGGCTGTGTGAGAATTCCAAGGCAAGGCTCACCCTGCGCATCTGCCTCAATGTCCCTCACACGCATCTGTGTGTAACCATGTCTACCTTCCTGCACGCTCACACGCAGTTAACACACCACCATTCCACGAAGCGTGGCCAACACATCGACACTTACAGACTCAGAGGTGTGTGCTTGGAGACCTTCGGGGCCTTGGAGTACGTTCTGGATGGCGTCAATCTTGCGGATCCTGGCTTGGGATCCGTCCCTTTGCGCCGTGTGAGTCAGATGACGTCTTGGGTGAAGTGTGAACTAAGGGTCACACTCTCTGAAATTCTGCCCAGGAAAGACGATAGACATGAAACTATAGAGGGGACCATGTGGAGAAAAAGGGGTGCTGAGGAAATGTGGGAGAGGATGAGAGGGTATTCGTGACGTGGGAAGGAAGTTACTGGGAGCGGAGGACTGTAAGGGGGTGGATAGGGAGGAGGAAATGGGGAGGAGAGAGAGGAGGGAGGATTGTAAGGGGGTGGATAGGGAGGAGGAAATGGGGAGGAGTGGAGGCAGGAGAATGAATAGAAACCGGCTGTGTTTGACAGATCCACTACTTTGCTAATTTAAAAAGTAAAAAGACAAATGAAGTTAACAATACACTTGTGAGAAGGAATCTTGAAGGCCTGAAAAGGCACTTGCTCTCCCAATATAACCTCTCTGCATAGAGCAGACGGGAAGAGGGCCGGAGGGCCGGCAGGCGCGGCTCCTGAGCACAGGGGGCCGTCACAGCTTCTCAAGCTCCCTCCACGGCCTCCTTGGAGAAGCACTGACCTTTTAGCTTGTCCCTGAGTGTCACCGGCGGTGGTATCTCCCATAATGAGAGGCGAGTGGAAAATGATGCTGTGTATTCTAAAGCTTTCTTATCGTGTTTAATGAGGGGCAAAATTTTCTCCACAATTATATGAAAACCCCCAAACATGACTTTTAAATCAAAAGGGAAAATCTTGTCATTTTGTGTCAGCCTGTGGCTCTGGACTCCTGAGCAGAGTCTTAAAAGGGACTGTCACACGGTGGTGAAGGGATGTCTGTGGCCACCCTGGGCACACGTTTGTTTGTTCTCCTCCCCGCTTGCTGTCAGGCTCCCCTTTCCAGGCCTCTCAGTGTTGTACTTTCTCCACCGTCTCAGAGATACTTCCTGTGGCAGGCATCCCTCAACCACTCATCTTCTGTCCACCATGGGGGCAACAGAGAGTGAGTGCACAAAGAGATGTAGATGAAAACTGGGCAGAAAATTGTCTAAGAAGCTTATAAGTATTTTATTTCTAGAATTGTGTATGTGTGTGTATGTATGTGTGTGTATGTATGTATGTATGTGTGTGCATGTATGCGCATGTGTGTGTTTATGAATGTCTGTGTATATGTGTGTTTATGTCTGTGTGTGTGCATCTGTGTACGTGTGTACATGTGTGCATGTATATGTTTATGAATGTCTATGCGCGTGTGTTTGTGTATGTGTGTGCATCTGTGTGTGTGTGTGTATATGTGTGCATGTGTTTGTAAATGTCTATGTGTGTGTGTGTTTGTGTATGTGTGTGTGCATGTGTGTATGTGTATACATGTGTGCATGTGTGTGTTTATGAATGTCTATGCGCGTGTGTTTGTGTATGTCCATGTGTGTGCATCTGTGTGTGTACGTGTGTGTGTGTTTGTTTGTGAATGTCTATGTGTGTGTGTGTTTGTGTATGTGTGTGAATATATATATGTGTATACACACATATATATATGTATATATGTAT
>JADRCC010569148.1:0-15642 GCA_019843855.1 Hylomyscus alleni
CAAACAAAAGACCATAGTGCATGTATCAAAGCAGACTGGTCTCAAACTCCCAAGATATTTGTGGAAGCAAAACGTAGAAGATTGCCCTTCATAATCTACTTTCTTTTCAAACAGCTCAATTTATGAATGGCAAGAGTTGGAAGACTCTTGGTAATAGGTATTACCATTGTAAGTTTATCATTGTAAATATGAAAGTCATATTATTATTTCCAAGAAGTATCTAAATTCCTGGCAATTAATTTATAGGGTCTTTACATGCTAGAGGTCATTTCAATTTACCCTTGGCTTAAAAGATTTTTTTATTTTGCTGATAATTTTATAAATTTTAAACTTTGAAATATTTCATCACATGTATATATTGTCATATTATCAAGTAAGAATAATTGTCATCCCATTATTTCACATAATTTTGGTGAGAATATTTAAAGTTTTTTGCTTAGCTAGTTTAAAGTCTCTGATTCAGGATTTAAGCACTCTGCATGTGCCTACTATGTAACTGTGACCACACATGCCAGCTGCCTCTGTTTGGCTCTGGTCAGTGCCATTTCGTTTTCTTCCTCCAGGAGTCTTACCTTTACAGATTCCATGAGTCAAACTTATCGATGGTATCTGTGTCTATGCCTGGTTTATTTTGTGGAACAATATCCCCTTTAGATTCACTGATCTTGCAGCAGACAATGGAATATCTTATTTGGCTTGAACATTATTGTTTGGAATTAGGTTTATGCATTTCAACTTATTCATTGATATATGGGTCCAAGATTTCTTGATGCATCTTTACTATTCTTTTTCTTGTCAGTTTTAGTGCTGGAGTCTATTCTTTACAGAATTGAAGCAAATTCCTGTAGATAAATAAACAAGCATGTGATTATGGACTCATACACTATAATTATTTTATAATGATATTTCATATTTATAAAATATCTGCTGTTTTTTTATTACTATCACCAGCATATAATGAACATCTTCTCACATCTTTTCCAATATGTTCTTAATATTGATTTCTTGATGTGATTATTTTTGATATTTAGTAAACTCAGAATGAATACTCAAGATAAGGACTATGTCTTTTGTTTTCTTAATGGTATTCATTTATACTTTCTCTCATCTATATCTAACACTTAACTATATGTGTGATTATATATCAATCACATGCATCCATCTATGTTCTGTTTTGACATATATAACAATCTATCATCTACCTCTGCATCTCTCTATCTTACTGGCTTCTCTTGTTTTTCTGCTTGTGCTAACAGGAAAGTACTTGAGTTCACAACTTGGAATTTATACAAATTATCTAGCATTAGAGAGAAAATCACTTTGTTTTCTTAACCTTTAGACATTTTCAGTAATGAGAGCCTTTAAACAAGTACTCCCATGTCCAAGTATGCATACTTTGTATTTTATTAATCAAAACTAGTTTCTGTTACTGAGGTGGTTTGAATGAAAATTGTCTGATAGACTCATAGGGTTGGCATCATTAGGACCTTTGTCCTTGCAGAAAGTGTGTCATTGGGAGTGGACTTTGAGGTTTCAAAAATTCTAGCCATTTCCAAAGGCTTAGGTTTCCTTCCTTTTGCCTGAGAATCCTGATGTCAGAGTCTCAGCCTTTTAGCACTGTGTATGTCTGTACTCTGCCTCACCCCCATGATGATAATGAATGAATCCTCTGTACTTTAAGTCAGCCCACAATTAACTTGGTCATGGTGTCTTTTCAAACAATAGGAACCATAAGACAGTGACTATTACAACTGCATAACTAGTCCAACTTTTATAAAGAGTGCTAACAAGTTACAAGTAAGATCTACATAATATATATTATGCTATTACATTAGTTAAATGCATTTCAAAAGACAGCATGCTTCTATCAAATTTTGATGGTTCAAAAGAGTTTCCATTCCATAGAGAATTGTCAAATTTGAAATTGACAGAAGTCTTGATGTTTCATTGAAAGTTAGTTCAAAAATAGTTTGCTTAGGGGTGCCATAAATCTGTTCTTCAACTCCTAAGTCCAGAAGTGACAATTCATCTACTTTTAGAAAATTATTGAGATTTATCACTGTGTGCAAAATGTTACCTAAAAAATGATGGAACACAACTTCATTTGAGGGAACCAAAATATTTTGAAGTCTGAACTTAAAATTAGGTGAGCAGTATAATAGAACATTTAAAATAGCAAGATGCTACTGGTAATTTTGGTAATAATTGTGCCTCATTTTCATACTTAATATTTCTATTCAACTAGAATTTAATGACTAATGGAATCAGCTTAGAATATAAGTCAAAATTTTTATAAATATTAAAAGATTTAAATTATATTTTATAACATATTCAATAGGAAAGAACTGTATAAAATATGAGTCCTTCCTGATGAGAAAGAAAATTATAGGTGAAATTTAAATAATTTTTTAATTTAATTGGGCTTTCAATGAACATATGTACACAAGAATTTTTAATTGGTCGATTAAACAGGGTCAAAATGAAAATAAATGACATAGTTGGAATTGCTGAATGTAGAAAAGATGAGGAAAAGTTTTAAAATAAGATAAGAATTTTGGTAAGTGCTCAAGTTCTTACCCATCAGTAATAAACCCTCAGCACTGCTAATGATAAGATAAGAAATAATAAGTAAATAATAGAGATATATAGATAAATGATAGATAAATAGATTTTATGTGAGAGATAAAAGATAGATATTGAAAGATGATAGATAAATAGATAAGTAAGTGGTAGATACATAGATAGACACACTGACACATAGTCAGACATACGGACAAACACACAGACAAAGTAAATAGACATGGACAAAACAAAGTATTATGTCTATATTTTCCTTAAGGTCATATTTTTCTAAATTACCATTAATGTTATAGCATATGATACATGTCCAAATTCCAAAGAGATCAGTATTGACTTTATAAAGAAGTTTACAGGAAGTATTTTATCTTCTTTATCACTTCTTTGATTGTTTGGGATTTTTGGTTGTTTGTTTAGTTGGTTTGGTTTTTTTAGTCTAAAACAATTTTAAATTTAAATATATTTTGATAGTATTTTCTCCTCCTCCATTTTCATCCAGGCCCTCTTCTTTGCTCTTCCTATCCAAATTAAGTTCTTTATAAAAAAAAAAAAAAATACCAAAAGTCCAATACAACAGCAAAATTTCTAAAAACTAGAGAACAAAATATAATACCCCTAAACAAAACAACAAAACAGAATAAAAGTAAAAAAAAAAACAGAACTACAATAACAAACAAACAAACAACGCACTGTATATAAATAAAAGCACACCAAAAAAATTATGGAGTTCATTCTTTGTTGGTCAACTACTTCTGAACATGAGACCTGCCCTGGAGTAATTGATATACCCAATGTCACTCCACTGGGGAAAAAATGATATTCTCTCTCCAAGCAAGCATAAATGACAGTCTGTTATTAACCTTTATCCTAGTACATAGGTTTAGTTCATTCATTCATTCAATTTTTAAATATAATGAAATAAAATATAATAAGATAAAATAAAAAGTATCATTAAAAAATTGGGCAAGACAAATCAACAGAAGGAAAAAAGCTTGAGAGAAGGCAAAAAAGTTAGAGAATGATTCCAACAGAATCATATTTTAACAAACACGTAATTTTAGACATTGTTCTTAATCAAATAATTCTTTATTCTTATGAGTATGTTTAACAGTTGAATTCTTTGTATTTTTTAATTTTAATTTTATAGATTGGTAAAATCGTATTTTACATTTTGCATGAATTATATTTTAGTGAAATTGTAAAATATAGAAAGTTTCTAATGAATATTAATTCTAATACACTATTGTAATTATTACAATAGTAGATTGTACTCAAAAGCCATTTGCTATTTTCCAAATACAATTGAATCATGCTCATACAATGTCTTATAAAGGCAAACATGTACAACACACTCTTACTTTACAAACTATTTAACTATATAAGAAAATATTTCTTTAAACTGGATAGTTATATATTTCCATCACTATCTTGCTGTGATGAAATTGTCCTATTTGATTGCAAATTAAAAATACTATTTTCTCAGTGTTAGTAAGTATATTTAAACTAATTGTTACCAAAATAAATGTGTTGAACAATCAACATAATGGTAGAATTCATAAAGATTTGTATTTATTTATTTATCTTTAAAACTTCACATTTCCATGGATGTAGAATAAGTTTTTAATTAAGATTCTTAGAAAAGAAATCCGAATAATGAGATGTCTCCAAAACAAGAATCTTGAATAGAAATTGGAAATACTGATGATGTAGAATGAAGAAAAGAGAGAGGTCTGCATAGAGAAGCATGCTATTTAATTATGAGCACATAATTAAAGTCTTATAAAGAAAAGGAGTTTAGTATTATTGTGTGGCACTTCAAAGAACAAAACTAGCATTGTTGAAATTAGAATATCTATTTTCATTTCAACAGAGGCACTTGAAGTAATAGTCCTTTGGAAGTGAAAAGTTTCATCTTTTGCCTTCAGGTACCATGTATATATGTATGGATTCTAGGGATATTTTTCTATAGGCTGCTGTAGGAAATGGACCTGACATACTATCATATGAGATGACTTTTAAGGATGACAAATTTGAGAATAATTTATCCTAGAGAGGATGCTGGGAGATTTACAAGAGTAAAAAGATTACAATGGGTAAGATAATTCACTGAAGAAGAAATATGAATAGCTATCAGGCATGGTGTATTCCTAAGTATAAATATTCTAAATTATATTTAAAAATAGAGGAATATTTCATTTCATACTCTTTTATGTTAGGTGAAAAGTAATATTGAATATTTTAGCAGAGAATTGGAAAATAAAAAACAAATGTAGCTCATCACATAACACATTATGAATTAATACAGCTGTTCACTTTAATAATTATTCTAAGACATTCTTAGTTAAATTACCTGATTATTAAAATCACAGAAATCATATACATCAAGGTGTTAAGTAATATGTTGATATATACATGAAATATAAAATGAACACAGTAGAGTACTACTCAGCTATTAAAAATAATGAACTTATGAAATTTTTAGAGAAATGGATGGATCTGGAGAATATCATCCTGAGTGAAGTAACCCAATCACAAAAGAATACACATGATATGCACTCTCTGATAAGTGCATATTAGCCCAGAAGATCGGAATACACAAAGTACAACCCACAAACCACAAGAAACTCAAGAAGAAGACCAAAGTGTGGATACTTCATTCCTTCTTAAAAGGGGGAACAAAATGCTCATGGAAGGAGTTGCAGTGACAAACTGTGGAGCAGAGACTGAAGGAAGGACAATCCAGAGACTGCTCCACCTGGGAATCCTTCCCATATTCAATCACCAAACCCAGACACTATTGTGGATGCCAGCAAGTGCTGGCTGACAGGAACCTGATATAGCTTTCTCCTGAGAGATTCTGACAGTGCCTTACCAATACAGAAGTAGAGGCTCACAGTCATCCATTGGGTCCCTATTGAAGGAGCTAGACAAAGGACCCAAAGAGTTGAAGGGCTTGCAGCCCCATAGGAGGAACAACAATATGAACTAACTAGTACCCTCAGAGCTCCCAAGGACTCAACCACCAATCAAAGAGTACACATGGTGGGACAAATGGCTCCAGCAGCATATGTATAACAGAGGATGGCCTAGTCAGTCATCAAGGGCAGGAGAGGCCCTTGGCTCTGGAAGGTTCTATGCCCCAATATAAGGGAATGCCAGGGCCAGAAAGTGGGAGAGGGTAGATTGGTGAGCAGGGGGAGGGAGGATGGAACATGTTTTTTGTTGTTGTTGTTTTGGGGGTTTATTTTATTTTATTTTTATTTTTATTTTGGAGGGGAAACTGGGAAAGAGATATCATATGACATGTAAATAAAGAAAATATCTAATTAAAAAAACTGAACTCATAGTACTAAGCATATCCATCTTCTGAAACATTTGTTATTCTGTCATAGTAAATTCGTAAAATGTTTTGTTTTATATATGTTTGGTTTGGTTGGTTGTTTTTGTTTATTTGTTTGTTACATTCTTTGTTTATTTTCTTTTTAAACTTCACAGTACTTTTTGTTATCTATAGGAAGAATGCTATAAAATACGTATGTTTAATTGTGCCTTCCATTGGTGCAATGAGACTAAGTAACCAAAAGTAACTTGTGGAAGTTATATAGCTGGTATTTCCTCATTATAGTCCACTACTGAAGGAAGCTGGTCAGGAACTCAAACAAGAAAGCAACCTGGATGCAGGAGCTGATGCAAAGGCTATGGAGGAGTTCTTACTGCCTTGCTCCCCATGGCTTGCTTAGCTGCTTTGTTATAGAACCCAGAACCACCAGTCCAGGGATGGCACCACCCACAATTTGTTGGGTACTTTCCCATTGATAACTAATTAAGAAAATATCCTACAGGCTTGCCGACATCACTATCTTAAAGGGACATGTTCTCGATTAAGCCTTTCCCTTTTTTCTGACTTCAGATAGTGTCAAGTTAACATAATTAGCCAGGACAACTTACCCTTATCAACTTGATATACAAAGGCAATATTGTAAAGCCACAATCTTTTTTTTTTCTTGTTCATTCCAAGGATTACACACTAATACAGACAAAAAAAAATGTAGGATATTTTGCAAAACAAAGAAGTTCCAGACCCTTAGAAATTCAAAAACTTTAGTGTTGCCCCTATAAATATATGCACTCTTACTGCATTTAAAATCCAAACTCTCATTTTTAGAAAATCTAGTCTCTCAACTCTGGACTCAACTGTGGGAGGAAAAACTGTAATCAGAATATATTGTATTAAAATCTATCTTCAAGAAAAGAAAATAATAATTATTTCTATAAATATTTTGTGCATTTATATTTTGTAAAGATTCAGAAAAGATTAGCTATTTTAAAGAAAATTTGCATACTGTAAAAGGTAAGAATTTAGATTGCTAAGTCACTGATGAGGCAAGAATGCTACAATGAGTTCCAATGCAGGCTTGGATTCAAACACAAGTTCCAGATGAACTTGCCTGTATAGAAAATCCTAGCACAGTCTAGGATATAACAGCAACTTGTCAACCAGAATCTTGTAGCTTAAATGTACATCAAATAAAATCTGTACATTCATGATAATATCCCCAAATAATCTATTATTAAATGCATAATAGATTTTTCTATAATTTACATGGTTCTCTTTAAAACTGACAGATGATAAATAGATATATAAATAGATAGATGATGGATACACACATACGTATATATGTACAAACATACATTCATAGATACACAGATTCATAGATACTAAATAATAATATTTATCTGAGTAGTAGCTATATAAATGACTGTCACTCTTTTTTTTCAATGTGATATTCAATTAATATTTTCAATATTATATTTCAATTAATATTGGAACGTATAAGAAACCCTAAAACATGGCACTATTCAGTCTTTTCTGAAAGACTGCTACTTTAGCCCAGATTTGAAATGTGAGAAAAAAAATGATTGAAGAGAGATTTAAGAGAGAATTATGATAAAAAAGAAAATTATAAGCTTTAAGATAGCATATATAAATTTATGCTTGAATCAGGTAATTGAAATCATACCTAGCCTCAAGCTAATGGACAAAAGACAATTTGTGAACAAAGTTAACATGAATCAGATTGTATAAAGGATCAAGGACATACTAAATTTCAAGTGGTTCAGCTGCAGAAAGCACGTTGCATTGGTTTACTTTCTTTTGCTAAGATAAAACACCACTATGAAGAAACAGTTTAGTTAGGATAAGACAGCTTACAGTCATGAAGAAAGTCAGGACACTAACTCAAGCAGGAATCTCTTGGCAGGAGTCATGGATAAATGCTACTTACAGACTTGCTCTCCATGAGTTGCTCAGTTTGCTCTTTTATATTGTCCATGACAAACTGTCAGTGAGGCACCATCCACAAAAGGCTGGACCATCCAACCTCAGTCATTATCCAAGAAAATCTACCACATAGATGCCTACAGGGCAATCCGATGGAGACTTTTCCTCAATTTATAGTCCCCTTTCCTGTGGAACTCTTGTTTCTATAAAATTTACACAAAACATATCAGTACATAGACAAATTACATATAAGTACTTCATGCAGACATCTGAAAAATGAATGGACTCATGTAGGTTACAGAGAGTCAAATTTAAAATCATTATAAATTTCTAGAATGTGTATGTAGGTACTAGCCATTGGGGGAACAAAATACCCACAGAAGGAGTTGCAGAAACTAACTATGGAGCCGAGACTGAAGGAAGGACAAGTCAGCCTGATATAGCTGTCTCCTGTGAGGCTCTGACAGTACCTGACTAATACAGATGTAGAGGCTCACAGCCATCCATTGAACTGAGTACAGGGTCCCCAATGAAGGAGTTAGAGAAAGAACCCAAGGAACTGAAGGGTTTGCAGCCCCTTAGGACAAACAACAATATGAACTAACTAGTACCCTCAGAGCTCCCAGCAACTAAACCACCAACCAAAGAGTATACATGATGGGACTGATTGTTCTGGCAGCATGTGTATAGTAGAGGATTGCAAAGTCAATCATCAATGGGAGGAGAGGCCCTTGGCCCTGTGAAGGTTCTGTGCCCCAATGTAGGGGAATGCCAGGATCAATAAGTGGGAGAGAGTGGGGTGGCAAGCAGTGAGAGGGGGGAGGCAACAGGGATTTGTTCTTGTTTTTTGGGTTTATTTTGGTCTGTTTTTTTTTTTTTTTTTTTTTTTTTTTTTGAGGAGAAACTGGGAAAGGAGAAATCATATGACATGTAAATAAAGAAAATATCTAACAAAAAAGTACAAAAAAATAACAACAAAACTAGTTTACTAACTTACATGTATTGTAGTCTGCTATTGAACAAAAAGTTAGGAAATAGAAATGCTTAAATTGTTCTAAATTTAGAAGAAATGGGCAGGTGAAAAATAATTATTAAATTGTGTGGGAAAAGGAAGAAGTTTTTCCCTGTAAAAACGATACTGACATACAGAAGGTTGTATCATCCACAACCTACATGGAGCAGGCTGTTAAATATCCTCATTTTTTTTTTTCAGGGAATGATGCACCAATTCATATTTGAGAGTTGGATAAATAGATACAGATAGAGATAGATGCTAAGAATGCAGCAGAATCTTAAGTTTATTACACACAGAAGGTTTAAGAGACAATTTATTTCATGCAAAGTTCTATAAAAACAGTAATATAAGCAAAATGACATTTTAATACCAAAGAGATTATTAACATACTGTATTTTATGAACCTCATACCTCTTAATTATTACAATTAAATGGTAATGTATATAGAGTCAAATATTGTTTCAATTTTCCATGGTGAAAAGTGATCTTCTTAGGCTGAGAAAGAAATTAGGGAAACAACACCCTTCACGATAGTCACAAATGATATAAAATACCATGGTGTATATATAAAATACTCTAACGAAGCAAGTGAAAGATCTGTATGACAAGAACTTCAAGTCTCTGAAGAAGGAACTCGAAGAAGATTGCAGAAGATGGAAAGATCTCCCATGCTCATGGATTGGCAGGATTAATATAGTAAAAAATGGCCATCTTGCCAAAAGCAATCTACAGTTCAATGCAGTCCCCATCAAAATTTCAACTCAATTCTTCACAGACTTAGAAAAAGCTATTTGCAAATTCATCTGGAATAACAAAAAAGCTAGGATAGCAAAAACTCTTCTCAACAATGAAAGAACCTCTGGTAGAATCACCATCCTGGACCTTAAGCTGTACTACAGAGCAATTGTGATTAAATTTCATGGTATTGGTACAGTGACAGACAGGTGGATCAATGGAATAGAATTGAAGACACAGAAATGAACCCACACACCTATGGTCACTTGATCTGTGACAAAGATCTAAAACGATCCAGTGGAGGGGGGGAACAGCAAACTCAACTGGTGGTTAGCCTGTAGAAGAATGCAAATTGATCCATTCTTATCTCCTTGTACAAAGCTCAAGTCAAATGTTTCATGGACCTCAACATAAAACCAGATACACTGGAACTAATAGAAAAGAAAGTGAGGAAGAGCCTTGAGCATATGGGCACAGGGAAAATTTTCCTGAACAGAGAACCAATAGCTTAGGCTCTGTGACACCCTGCTCAAAACATTAAACATAATTAAAGACAAATGAATTATCATATGGTCTCCATATTTACTAAGGATTATTGTTATAAAATTAAAAATATTAGTCAACAAAAATATCTTTTTGAAGGCAATAATCACTCATGCAGTAAAAAATGAAGCCTCCTAAGAATATGTGAATGACTCACAGCAGCATAGATTAGGTATGTTTCCCTAAGGTGGTAGAACATTTCACGGTGATTTTTTATTTTATTTTTTGTTTTATATTTTAATTATTGTTTATACCAAACTTTGGACAACAAATTAAAACAAGCATCACCATTAATTTGACTAGATTAATCTCATTCCACAAGTTGAGGATTTTGGTCAAAATTAGCAATTTCTGTAAAGTCTCAGGACCCTGACTTGATGCTAGTCAATTGTCTCCTCGATTTTTATGATCTCTATGCTGTTAACTTCCTTGTCTTTACCAGGTGCCAACTTCATTACCTAACTTATTATTGTCTGTGCATATGTATCTGCTAACTATGCCTGGTCTGTTGTCTACAGATTCCTGAAAAGCTGTGAAGGTTTCACCAAGTTCCTGTATCTTCTTATTTTTCTTCCAATTATGATCATATGCAATATCATACTCTTAAGTGAAATATTTGATATATTTTGAAATGTTTGACATAGCCATTTGGGTTACTTCACCAATAATCATAGGTGAAGTCAAATTTTATTAGCATTCTCATTATTTTTATCATTATAATAATCATCACTGTTTTTCTGAAGATTATTTTGATGATATTCCCTCTCTACACACAAAAGAGATATGTAGTATATATTCTACATAGGTAAAAATATGTAAGGGTGTGTAAAAAGGCCAATTTCATAGGTACACAAAATTATAATCAATATGATGCAATATCAATCATAACTAGTGATAATGTTTTATTTATGTATTGTAATCTGTTCACTGCTCAACCATTTCCATCTCCAATAAAAACACATTAGATTATCTTCCATTTTTACAAAAAAATACCCAAGATGATTTAATATCTGACACCCTAAGGATCGTCCTTAACTCTGTATATATCTCACTACAACCTGGATACTAGTAACCCCAGTGTAGTCCTCCTCTTCCTAAGCTTCTCATATACTATTGTAGTACTGTGAGGAGACAAACCCCAGGTCCAATTAGAATGAGCATCTACAGGCTGTTAGAAAATGGCAGTACTGTGGAGAAAAATAAGGCAAGAGGAGATAACAGATGCTGGCTGAGTGTAGAGAGCAAGCCAATTGTCCACATAGGAGGCAAGTTTAATAGAGCCTTTCTGCCAGCATCTTGCATGTCTTTCTCATTTTATGTAATCATCCCTTCAACCTCACTAGTAGGTATTATTTTTATTCCAGTCTACAGATGGCTAAACTGAAGATCTGGGAATTAAGTGCTAAAGTCACAGTTTCTGTGTACCGGAGCCAATTAAGGTGGTCATTTGCTTGAAATCCCAATGTGAGATCAGATTTTATTTATATATTAGTTAACAAGGAGATAAGTTAGATTATATAAGAAAAAATTTTCTTTTTTCACAAGAAACAACAAAAAAGTTTACATACTTCAGTAGTCTGATCTATTTTTCACCTTAACAAAAATCTTACAGATTTTAGTTAAATTTTAAGTGATGGACACTGGTCAGTTAAGGCATGTAATAGATAATCTTTTAATTTTTTTTACAGATAATTATCATCCTTTGGATGTTTACAGGCATTCTCTGTATACATCTACAAATGGAGTATGAGGAAGTAATCGTGCATTTTGCAGGATATCCCATTTATTCATGTCATCAATATTTATGTTGTGTTATATTTCCTGAATTGCAATGTTAATAAATTTTGAAAAGCATTAGGAGGTAAATGTTGAGATTTCAGAAGGTTTTTGTCTCAGTTATCAATCTAGGTTTCTGCTTTATATTACTCTAGACTTACACCTTCTATATCACAGAGAAACAATAATAGATTTGAATTGACATGTTGACTGAGAGGTGCTTGCTGGTTTTAAGCCACTTAGGCTAATTTGACCCTTTACTAGAATACTAAATTATGGTGACTATAATTATCAAAAAATTAGCAAGTAAATACATGATAAAAACAATCTTTCTCCTCTTTAATCAAAGACAGAATCCTTAAAAATGTATGGGAAATTGTGTTCTCTCACAGATGATTTTCAAGTTTCTTTGGAACATTAATTGGACATTTTCCATTTGCACCCCAATGCAGCGACCAAAATATCACTATTTTTCATAATAGCTGTGCTAAGAGGTTAGAGTCAAGCATGCTGAGAAAGCATTTGCTTCACAGTCAATTGTGCCAGGCTCCCACTAACTCAATCTTCACAACAGTTTTTGTGGAAATGTGTTTAATTTTCAGTCCTAAGTATCTTTGTTCAATGTATTTCCAATGTATTTTATTTCTTCAGGCAAATATTAGATCAGGGTATTAAACAGTAGTATCACATTCAGTTTGGTAGCCAACCAGAACACTGTAGCACGTTTTACAAGAGAAATTCATGAAATAATTAGATAAAGGGACACATGAGAAGGTAATTCCATGGTGGCTTTTACTTTACTTCTTTGCTAGGTTTAGAGTATCAACATAAGATGTGTTTATAGCTAGAGTGAGCCAGTTCTCTTATAGAATCCAAAGGCACCTGGTATTGCTTTAAACTTCTTTCCCTAGGGGATGTAACAGCACAGTATACCATGAAAGTCACTGTCAAAGTAATCAAGAAGCATGGTTTGGTTTACCTGAACTGTTGTATAAACTAAAACACATTAGTACCTGGGCTGAATAAACTTAACAACAGCTTTGGAAGGCTGTCAGAAAACTGTCAATGAGACAGGTGTTTTATACACATGGAAGAGCTAATATCAAGACAGTTCTGTCTTATATCAGCCTAATATCATCTGCATATTGTGTTGCTTTTTAATATTTAGTAATTGCCTGTGTCTTGAAAATCTTCTGTTCTGCCTTTTTGTAGATATTGTGGCTAATGACTAGAATGTAAATTTGAATAAAATACAATGACTCAGGCTGCCCCACCTGCCTTAGTGAGGGCTCTACTGCTGAATCCCAGGTTTCAGGATTGTCATCACATTCATTTTAGCTGATATATAAAGAACCATATTTATTTATATGATCATTTTACAACAAAGAAGACATTTATCTGTTCTTTAACGTTACTGAAGAGAGTATGGGTTATATGTTAAAAATGACATTTAAACCCAATTAAATGGAAACTCATCAAAATCCTGTACAGAGATCAATTCCAAAGTTGTCAGAAGTGATTAATCAAATACACAGTGAAAAATAAGATAAAATACATATAATTGGAAAAGTTTGTGTGTCAATTTTAGTATGAGCTGAGGCATTATAATGAATATAAATCATTTAACTTATCAGTAGCTATGTGTTATTACTCAATGTTTTGCTGGTTCATTGATATATAAAATATTTTTTCAAAAACCAATGTAATATTTGATACTTTTAAAAAAGATTTATTTATTTATTTTATGTATATGAGTACACTTTCACTGTCTTCAGACACACCAGAAGAGGGCATTGGATCCCATTCCAGATGGTCGTGAGCCACCATGTGGTTACTGGAATTGAACTCAGAACCTCTAGAAGAGCAGTCAGTGTTCTTAAGCACTGAGTCATCTCTCAAGTATGCAACATTTAATTCTAGATAACAAAACACACTAACACAGAGACACATACACAAACACACGTACAGACTGTCAATATCTGCCTTCATATAGAATTTGAATTAACATGAAAGCAGATGATCTATACCATCTGTTCCTGTGGGGATAGAGAAATAAAGGATGTCTCGTAGATTTTAAAAATGTGTTTTTATACTTGATTTTTGAAAAAAAAAAATTGCTTAAGAGATATGTAGAAAAAAAAGTTAGACTTGCATTAGCCCATTCTAGGTCCACATAGTAAATGTTCTGTAGTCAAAATAGCCTATTTACATACGTTAGAATTACTAGATTTCACAATGTACTACTTTTCTTGATATACAGTAAAATCTTATATAAGTATTGCAGTAAATCAATACAGTTCCAACAGTAATTCTGATATTGTATGATCAACCATATATTTTGAATGTACTTGAAATTTGTGTTGAATACATGTGTAACCAGAACATATTCTTTGACCATAAAACTGCATGCTAACATTAACATGCTAATACAATATAAGGATGAATTGAGAATAAATATATTAGCTTCTTAACTGCAAAAAATCCAAAAATAAATAAATCTTGCATGGAGGCAAAATTACATATCACAAAAAATAAGAAAATTAAGCAATACAAAATGTTCTTATTGGAGTAAAGTACTACATTAGTCTATTTATTGAGAATACAGAATATAAATATACTTGATTTTAATTAATATCATCTAGGTTCTTAATTAGGTTTTGCTTATCATATTAAATAAATTGTATTTGTCTTGTTATCATAATGTAAAAGTTTAGTATGATCTTGAAATGTCTTCTTTGATTAGATAATACAATTATAGCTCATGTATGCTATATAATAGTTACATTATGGTATCTATCTATAAAAGTGTGCTTTTTTTAAAAAAAAAAAAAAAGCATGGGTTTTGACACAGCCTATACCTTTTAATTCATTTTATTTAGAAAACATTCAAATTATACCATACAATATTTTCTTAGGCATCATTTCTTCAACATGTAGAAATGTTCAGAATTACAGAAGGCTTAGAAAAATGTAGTCTATTGTAATGTATATGATATGTTAAGATATAAACATTTCTAAGTTCTAATTAGGATACCTTTTATAAGACAGTGGCTACATTTCCTTCACTTCACCAAGTTTTATTGTAAAAGGAGCCTTTCTTTCCATTTGAATCTCTTTGAGATTTAATATTGATACAAAACATTTCTAATATTAAAGTGGATATTAAATTAAATCCTACAAATTTAACAATTAAATCATTCATGTTAGAAGTAAATATCGTGTCATAATATTCAGTAAGGTTAGTTTTTATAGACTTGGGCCAAAATCTATTCCTTTCAAAGCTGTAAAAAGTATTTGACCCTTACCTTGTCCTGAGAAAATAAACTGGAGAGAAAGAATAAGGACAAATATTCATAGGGACATGGGTTTGGGTACTGCATAAAAACTCATTTTGGGGTTGTGATTATTGAATCTCATGTAGGTTTTCTTGTTTAAACTGATCTTTTTCTATTATACTTGCAATTTTTTATAGCATAATTCATTAATTCTATGTTGCTGTATATGAAAGCAGCAAACAGTTGTCATCCTAATAAAACACACATTTACTATCTTATAATTCTTATGAGTCAGCAATCTAATGTAAGTTAGCTAAATCCCCTGCAAGACCAGTCATAGGTCAGTTAGCAGGGAATTTTTGTTCAAAATACTTGACTGGGGAAGGTGCTATGTACTTCCAAATCAATCAGGTTACTGGCAGAATTCACCACTGTGTTTA
>JADRCC010569152.1:0-13964 GCA_019843855.1 Hylomyscus alleni
GAAGACACTTTTCCTCAGAAATTATTTCAGGTTAGGCTATACACTTGTGTGAAAGCACAAAGGCCTTTTAACCTTCATGTTTCTAAAGTCGAAGCCTCCACATACATACTGCACCATTACCTTCTGTTTACTATTTACTCAGACGACCTAAAACATCAACCCAAAGCTTTTGGGCTTAAGGCAACTGTGGGGAAAGGCTCAGACAGGATAACTTATCAGCCTGGCATAAGGACATGGGAGAGAAACCCCACAGCAGGGCACTCGAGTCATCTTCAGGCTCCCTCATTCGTGTATTTGACAGCTGGTGCTGGATGTTGGCTGGGACCATCAGCTGAAACAATTATATATGGCCTCTCCATATGTCTGGGCTTCTTCACACATGGAGGCTGGCTTCCAGAGGTGACTATAACATATGAGATAAACAGGAGAGCTGTAGAGAAAGGGAAACTGTATCTTCTTATGATCTCCCCTTGAAATGTGTGTAGCACCATCTCACTAGAGTCTCTGAGTTGGGCCATTCACAAGCTCCTTTAGGTTGGAAGGGTCACACAGCAGAGCCTCTCGATACGGAAGGGCAATATTTCACAAGAATCCACAGGAGGGATTGGGATTTTGTGACTATTTTCGGAGATTATAATCTGCCATAACCTGTAACAGCACTTCTAGGGGAAAATCTACCATATTCCAACTGGAAGAGAAGAGCTGAATAGTGAATGAAGCCAGGACTTCGGAGTCAAACGTTCAAGGTTCCTTAAGAAATTTTGGTGACACTGGAAAGTTAATTATGCTCTCTGTCTCTCTGTTTCCTCATTTAAAAAAAAAACTGGATGTTTCAGGGGGAAATAGCTACTATGAAAAGAACTTTAAGTCTATACAGCTTCCTTAGAGTTATCTCTTATTATAAGACGAGAGATACACCTGTATTTTGAGATACAGCACTGAAAATGCCTTTGTCTAGCCTCTTGGATGGTGCTAGCATCCTTGGCAGAGGCTTAGACAACTGAGAGCAGCTCAAACTATTGAGTGCTTAATGTCTGCCAATTACTATTGGAGGGAGTTGATTCCCAAACCCCATGAGAGAGGTACTAGTATTGTCCAAATGAGAAACCGTGACTTTGGTAAAAAAAAAAAAAAAAAAAAAGAACCAACACAAAGTGGTAAAGACAGGATTTGCACTCATATTAACTTAGGAGGAGCTGGAGTCCCTGTGCGCCCGTGTGAAACAGCAATTTTCTCAAATCAGGTTTGTGAGTGAATGAAGACAGAGAGCATTGTATTACACCATCAGGACCCAGGTCTGCTTCCTGAAGCAGAGAGACTATTCTTACTGGTTAACCCAGAAAACATGGGAGATATCTGGGTACCAGGGTAAAGATTACTTCTAAAGAGTAATATGGGTCCTATCTTTTGAATAATTCTGAGTATTGGCAAAAGAGTAAATTATTCTCTTGGTCACTTATGTCATGAATGAGGGACAGATAACCTTTGGCCCCCTGGGGACAGGCTTGACATACTCACCTGGAATCTCTGATTCAAGCAGGTGGAAAGAAATTGCTCACCAGTCTTTTTTTGCTAGCTATTCAATAGCTGCCTCTTCTAAAGTTTGACTCTGGAGTAGAATCTAATGTTTTCTAAGCTATTTGACTACAGTAAACAGTCCTTCCGTGAGGGAAGGAATCCTGGTTTCTTGTTCCCTCTCCAGTTAGACTATAAGCGGCCAACAGTGGGGACCTGGCTTATTTTTTTCCACATAGTATCTCTCATGTCTCGTCCAATACTGGTACATAATAGGTGTTCAGGATTTACTGAATGTATCAAAGACTGAAGGCTCAGTCAAGAAGTCAGAGTCACTACGGTTCTATGTTCCAACAGCAGACACCATTCAAGGGTCACGGTAAGGAAGGACCCAAAACGCCTAAAGAATATGATGCCTACAGAAGCCACCTAGTAAATGATTGTGAGCTGACAGATCCGGCTGCAGCCGATCCAGGGTGTGACGTGGGAAGGTATGGGGGTGCCATCACTTTTGTGGAACACTGTTATTACACCTTCAAGATGTTGTAAATTTGATTGTCACAGAACTGATTGCGGTCTATGGAGGTCCCCTTAGCATATAGTTATACTCTTTGGACATATTTATGTCCAATACACGTGTAACAGAAATAAAGAGATTGCAGAGTCATCATTTAAAACATTTACCTTGATGTAATGGTTAATTTTGATTGTCAGTGTGACAGGATCTAGGATCACCTAGGAGCTAGATAAATCTATGGGCACACCTGTGAGGGAGTTGCCAGATCGGGTAACTCAAGGTGGAAAAAATCCATCCTAACTGTGGGAGGCACCATCCCTTGAGCCAGGGCTCTGGACCAAATAAAAATGGAGGAAGCGAGATGAGAAACAGTATTCATCTGGGCCTGCTTCCTGACTGAGGATGTAATGTGACCAACTGTCTTGTGGTCCTGATGTTATCCTGTCCTTGCCGTGATGGTCCACATCCCTTTAACTGTGAGCCAGAATAATACTTTCCTTCGTTGTTTTGTTTTGTTTTGTTTTTGAGGTGAGGTTTCTCTGTGTATCCCTGGCTGTCCTGGACTTGCTTTGTAGACCAGGCTGGCCTCGAACTCACAGAGATCTGCCTGTCTCTGCCTCCCGAGTGCTGGAATTAAAGGCGTGTGCCACCATGCCAGGCCAAATCCTTCCCTCGTTAACTTGCCTTTGCTGGGTCTTTTTGTCACAGCAACAGTAACCCGTATGGCTGCTTAAGGAGGATGTGTAGGTCTTGGCTTTGCTGGAGGTGCTGAGCAGAACTCACAGACCGTGAAAAAGCCTCCGATTAAGAAAGGCAACAACTGGGATATCTTTCATATTAGCAATTTCTTGCCTGCAAATCAAATTTAGGATTTTATCATGACATCAATCTATTCCATTCTAGATTACCATAGGATAATTTAATTAGAAAATTGTCATTTCTATTTATGCACTCATGTGTGCCTGTGTGAGTGTATGCCACATGTATGCAGGTGCCCGTGGAGGCCAGAAGAGGCTGTCAGATCCCCTGTAGCTGGAATTACAAACAGTTGTGAGCCCTTTGACACGGTTTCTGGGAACTGAGTTCCTTTGGAAGAGCAGCAAGTGCTCTTAAGCACTGAGCCATTTCAGCATGACACGAATGGCATCTATAGAAACATTTTACAAAAAGCTATAAATTTAAGGGCAGAGATGAAAAACTGTATTGGTCTGGAGAATGTGAACTTAATATGTATCTGTATAAAAGTCTCAATAAACACTAACTTTTATGGCATTTCTTATGGAAACAATAAAAAAAAGTGTTGAATTTTGTAAAGCTGTTGCTTTCCATCCCAGGATACCATTTAAAGAAGAGTCGACTTCGTAAAAAATCACGACACATTCCTTTCTGCACTGAGGTTTCCAACACCTCCATCCAGAAGCAGAGGAGAGCTGGGGATGTTAGACTTTCTCCAAGTTTCTCTGCAGGTTGCCACAGAGACCCAGGCTCCAAGCAGGTGTTCTTCCTAATCCAAAGAGCAAGAACTATTTGAGAACATCCTCTTTCGTAATCCCTCTGAGACCACACGAAAAATTACTCAGCTTCCATTTCAAATGCAAAGGATTTGGATTTGGTTTAAACAACAGCTTGTGCAAAACCATCTTAGCTCCATTCTTTTACACCAGCGTGGTGGGAGCTGATGTAATTGAAAGGGATGGCTTTGGTCTCTTCTAAACACAGGGCTGTGACAGCAAAGTTTCCTCGTCTCACAGAGGAAAGCCAACACTATTTTCTTCTCATTCAAAACGATGTAGGGAACGAGAGCTTTTCGGACACATGACACTACACAACACCACTTTACACCTCCTTCTTGGCCTTGACTATGTCATGCATCCAGTTCGGCTCTTCTGGGAAGTGTCTGCTTTTCCCAGCATGCTTCATATAACCACCGCCCAGTTATCTTCCCTGTGCCGATAAAGGTCTCTTTGTAAACAGCTACGGTCCTCTGTAGCTCACCGTGTGAACTTGAGTGACCTCTCAATACTCTGTTTTCCTCATAACCCATATCTATCCAGGTAAGAGTTCCTTAGTGCAGGTAACAGATGACGAGTTAAGGATGGGGGTGGTGGGGTATTAAAGGCTAGTTGCAGATTAGCCGCTGAGGGACCATGCCATTCCTGTCTGCGCCAGGTATTTAGAGTGTACTGTGAAATTCTCATGGTCTAAGAATAAAATCAGATGCTGTGGGACCAAAGCAAGTTTATGGAATTTGTCCGGCGGGGCATAGGGGTGTGTGTGTGTGTCCTATGTCCTTCAGCTTCACAAGCTCACATATTAGTTACCTCCAGAGCAGACAGAATTCAGAGGATCCCCAAGAACTTGGGTGGTTAAAAAAAGTCATCTTTATTTCCACAACCCCAAACTGAAATTTAGTATTTCCTTCCATTAAAATGTGGGTCAGAAACCACAGTGCCTGGGAAGTTGCCAAGACAAATCGCAGATATTTGCATTTCATATTGCAATTCTTAGACAAACTCTATTTCAAAACAGCACTCACGCGTAGCACCGCCTGAAGGTAGCTATTGCACCTGCTGGTAGGGTATATGACTTAATAATACATTAACAAGGCAATTATCCTGTCATAATGAAAAGATAGTACATTTTCTTTTTTATTATTTTTTATTATTTGAAATTATACTATAATAACTTCATCTCTCCCATTCTCTTTGCCTCCTCCAACACCTTCTATATATCCCCCCCTCCCCTCTCTCCACTCTCTTTCAAACTCATGGCCTCTTTTTCTTTTTAAGACACGTCTTAATGAAAAGTAGTTTCCTTCGCAGCCCAGCAGGCTTTATTTTATGCATTTCAGATATCATTCTGAAAAAAGAGTCGGCAGGCATCTCCAGACTGACAGACATGTTTGTGGCACCGAAAGGGTTAAGGCTTCCTGAAACTAGACACAGAGCCTTTAATAATTCAGCAGCCAGGTTTCTAGAGTAAATCATTCCATGCTGGCATCTTCTGAGGCTGAAACACACTTGACCTTGAAAGCAGGCAGCACAGACTCCTTGCTGCAGGTAGACTTCTCAGCCCCCTTTCCTTCTTTTGCAATTAAAAAGAAAAAAAATAAAAGGACTCTTGGCTGGAGGCTTTGAAAGCTCCTTTTCTCATCAGGGAGGCTCTTTTCCCAACTTTCACCAACACCAACTCTCTCTCACATTTTAAATTGTTGGAATCCAGTCTCATGCATGAGGACATGAGGGTGTCGTACATAATTATCTTGTGAATCTAATTTACAAGGGAAAGAACCAAGCAAAGTTGGGGCAAGAAAAGTTAAGCACCAAGTGTGTACTGCAAAGAGATGCTTTAAAGGACAGTGCTAGCAGGTCCTCCCCATGCTCCATTGAAATGTCACACACCAGTTGACACATTAAAGTGGTAGTGTCTGGGCTATGAGAACCGTGAGGTCAGTTAAATGACCGGAAGATGTCTTAGTAAATACATGTACATACAAGCACATCAGACAGTGGACAATCCTAATGGAAGCTCTCATCAAAAGGTCCATTCACTGGAAGCTGCTTAGAAAATAATTGATACAAGCAGTTATTCCTTTACTGCTGCAGCTAAGGGCTCTCAGAATTCTCACCCACAAAAGCAAGATGTAGCACTCACAATTCTGAACCCAGTAGCATAAGCAAAAAACAATGCGTTCTTTCACCAAACTAAAATATAACTATATCGTCAACCTACAGTCTGCATGCATAGACTGGAGCCAGTCTACCTATGCTCCTTCAAGTGCTGGTTCTGTTTCAGATGGCTGTCTAAAATATGCCTCGTTTCTGTTAAGTCTGTAAGATCTAAAAACCTGTTTATCCGTCTAGGCTTCTGTTTGCTTCAGAGCCTGAGGTTTCCTTGATATAAGAGCTGCATAAGAAGCTGGCAGAACCACAGCAGTGCACGCACACACAACACGGAGCAGAGTGTGTTGGAGAAATCCTTGCTAATCAGAGTTACCAAATTACCCGGAGCAAATTTTTATCGAGCATCTTAAGTCTACATTTCAGTTAAGGTAGACCTCACATCAATGTATATTTAGTTCCAGGCTAGTTTCTTCTCAAGATAATTATCTTTAAGAATAAAGATCAGAACCAGCTTACAGAACTCCTTAGAAAAGGCCAGCCAAGCCCTCCTCTTCCCCCGGGTTTTCAGAGAGAGCCACAAAATAGCACTTCACAGTAACACCCACAAAACAACCACACGCACACACATAAAGGTTCCACCCCAACTTCCTTGGCATATTGCAGATTCTTTTTCTCTAAACAGGAAGCTGTTGACAGTTCCCTTCTTATTTACAGAGTACCCAAAGCCCCTTTACAATAATAACCACAACTTTCAAAGTCTAGAGTCTTTTCTCACGGTTCCCATTGTTGCTAATTATACATGCTGCAAATGAGGTAGAAACCAAATTCCAGACTGCTGTGGGCTGACGCAGAATCAAGCACAGCAACAAGGAAAAGTTAGCTGCTCCCTGCAAGGCGGTGCTGGAGTTCCCAGACCCCAAACAACACTGAAGGAGGGATTCCTAGAACTCGGAGGGAGCAAATTTGGCTCACGCTGCAAAACGAGAATTTCTAAATGATGTACGTTAGCAAGCACTGCGCAAGAAAGATTACATTTTAACCCACTTCACGGAACACTAATCCAAATTTAACCAAGTTCCAGAGACTGCCTGAAATTCGTGACTGGAAGCTGCCTCACATTCTTTGGCTCGGTTCGTCAGTAACTGCTCTTGAAGGCAAAGTTGTAGGAGGTTAAGAGGGGAGGGGAAACCATCAGGGGCTGTGAAACCACAGAACTCCTGTGGATAAAGCAAACCGATTACCTCACGCTGGCTGAAGAAGGGTCGGGGCTTAGTAGTCCATGCTCCTGCAGCCCCTGGGAAGCAACAGCCACAGCGGTAGCGACGGCAACAGCGGCGGCAGCAGCGGCAGCAGCAGCAGCGGCAGCAGCAAGGTCCAGCATCCACCAGATTCTCACACGCCTTTGACTGTGCGGACTCAGCCACAGACTCTGCCTCTGGCTGACGTCAAAGTCCCTGTCACATGGCCAGATAAAAGCCAAGAGAGCATTGGTTGTCGTAGCAACCACAGACCGGCTCTGAAATTATTTCAATAGGTCATCTGTCATTGATGTGTGTGCATGTGTGTATGTGTGTATACACATGGAGTGCAAAACCACTGTGAACAGCACCCGGCAGACAAGCTCAGCCCTCAAAGTTGTGACTCACGAGTGCCTGCAACTTTCATCATTAAAGCCTGCCTGTCCTTTCTCTGGTTGCCAGAAAAAGCACGCTGTGACCCCTGGTCTTACTATCACAGCACAAAGCCCCTCCCCCTCCAGTCAAAGAAAGAAAGCTGAAAACATTCAGGAGGTGGTTTTCTCAGAGAATTACATTCCCCTCTGAATAAACAGAGGGAAAACAGCTATCAAAGGGTTGTTGAAGAGAAGCCGTACATTCTTGAAACTGAATCCTCATCCGAGTACCGAGAGCATGCTGATGAAACATGGGGCAGCTGAAGGATCCTGACAGGAAGCGTGGTGCAGAAAGCAGGGTAGATAAACCCAAGGCGCAGGCCACCTAAAATTCTTTGCAAAAATGACGGTCAGAACACTTCCACAAGGGCACACCTTTGGAAGGACCCGGAGATCTTGAGAAAAGGGGCCAGACCCATCGCAGGTCCCACACTCTGCCCCTCCACAATCCTCCGGTCCATAACAGACGGAGGCTGTTTCCTGTGGAGTGAAGGGTTCGGCCTCCCACAGACGAATCTGCCCACCACGGAGGAGTAAACTGCAGCCCACCTGCTCCTGAATTACAGCTTCATTTCCTTCAGGGCCACTTTAGCTGATCTTTAGCTCGACGTGAGTGCTTATGACCCAGCTCATTCTCATTCTTAATTAACAGGAAGCCAATTAAACAAAATTAAATAAAACCCATAGGAAGGTATTATGAAAAACCCACTTGGAAAATGTGGACTCATTCAAAAGTAAGGGAGCTAAAAGGTGGAGAGAAGAAAGAGGTTGTTCTAAAAAGACCCTTATGTGCCTGGGCCATTAGGACTACACACACACACACACACACACACACACACACTGTGCACATAAATGCATGCACATACTCGTATACGCATGTGTAACACACTCACACATGTGTGCATACACACACTATGAGATGTGGGTAGCTCTGAGGCCAACTGGTAAAACTGCATTTGTGTCGCAGACTCATGACCAATCTGCTTGGCCACAAAAGCACCCCATCCCCCCATTCCATCTTCTGGGCTAGCCCCAATAAAGAGAGAAGATGGGTTTTTATCAGAAGTTATTTTTCTGATGCTCTTGGTTGTACCCTGGCAAACGGAAAGGCAAAGTATAAAGTCAGATCCTTTACTTTCAGACCGAAGACAATTGCGAGTGTACCTACTTGTTAGAATGACAGCAGCTGAACCCGGTGTCTACGCAAATTGGTTTGAATGCCTTATAAAGGGACTTAAGAAACAGTTCTATTTTCCAGATTTGTGTTCTATGTATAGTTCTGGTTTTCTGTTTAGGAGTGTGGGGCCTAGCTATGGGTTGGGAGGGAGGAAGGTGTAGGAAGGGAACTGTAGATGTCCAGGGATCAAGTTCTCCCTGCTGGCTGCCTGACTTGTCTTTGCCCAGGCTCTGTAGCTATCCTGGCTAGTCAATCGGTTCTCCTTTTTATACAGTTTAACATCAAGAAAAAAAGACTGCAGTGTCACCTTCTACCAGTAGGTGATGTCCTCTGAAGCAAGACACTCTCAGAAACCTCTACATTTCAGTACTTTAAACAGATTTGTTTAAAAACTGGCAAAACTTAGTACGTCTTCATTCTGAGTCTCCTATCATGTTTGTAAGTAAGCTTCACCATACACAGACTTAGGTTTAAATTGCTGGCAGGTTAAGCTAACCAGTGGACTGTTATTCACCACTAGAAGATGTGTGTACGAAGACCTACTTCCTGTAGCATACACCCAGCCCTTAGCCACCCATTCTCCTCTGTAAACCACATAGGATTGAGATTGCTTTGCTGACATATAAGGAAGGAAGCAGTCTTCTGCAGGGTTAAAACCGTAAGCGTGATCTCCTCGGAGCTCAGACATTTGGCTAATTAGTTTGAAGTAACAGGCAGCGCACGAGTGCCTTCGCCCGCGACACTGCATTACATTGAATATGTGTCATCTCTTTTTCTGAATGCCAGGTCATTTTTTGAGGTGAAAATGATTCACCTGGTTTTAAATTATGCACTCAAACACAGGTCTCCCTGATGATTTTACTTGCCAAAAACTAAGGCAGGCCCATCTATTATTAGTCTGAATATTTTGCCAGCAATACATGGTAAATGCCACTGATCGAGCTTTGCATGCTTCAACTAGCACGTGCTTTGAGCTTTGAGGAGATAATTCCAATCAGCCCTAAAACCCCCAAATCTGCCAGGCAGTGGTGTCAGGGTCTCTCCTGTCTTAACATCAGTGGGAGGCTCTGTATCTATTCTTGGAGCTCTCTGCTTCAAATCTTAGCTCTTATGATTGGTCCTTGGGCAAATTATAAAAGTGCCCCAAGCAGCAGTGCCCACATGATAAAGTTGTTGTATTTACAAGGGAAATAGATGATAGAATTCGGACACTGCCGCAGGGCAGGGGCGCAGTGTGTGTCCGCCAGCTCTTGTTGCTCCGTCCAGCTCTGAAGCTTGTCTGAAGACCTTCAGGGCAGGGATCTTATTTTCGTGATGCCAGTGTTTAGGACAGAGCCCAGACACAGCAAGGGCTCACGGATGACTCATGGGTTAGGGAAGGAATGCGGAGCAGTGGGAAGACAGGATGCTTTTCTGTTTCTACTACTAACACCGAGGAGAGAGGCTTTCCCTGAGCCCTCTACAACCCCCAGGGAGGCAGAAGGGGGAAAGCAGAAGACGAAAGCGTTGCGTTCTCACAAATCTTCTAACAACGGATGGTTCCAAGTAAATCAATATTACCCTAGCCAAGTCACGAGTAAGTTATGTGCTGACGTTCTTTACTGGGTCTGCCATTGGTGTCAGAGAGTAATTTACTTTTTAACTGGCATTGAGTGCTCACTATGTGTGGAATACTGCTGTAGATTCTACATATATAATAAATCATGTCCTCTGTAACCCTGTGAGGCAAGTGGGGCTCCTTCCATATTTCACAACCAAGGAAGTCAGGCCTAGAGTGAGTCACTTGCCTGCACAGTGCACAGCAGGACGGAGGCTGATATTTAGGATACCAGAGTTTGTACATTTTTAGAAACGTAGTTGGTAAATATTTTTCTGAGCACAATTAATTATTTCATCTCGTTTTATACATTAAGGTTGTTTCATTTTTAAATTTGTTTTTATTATTTAAAATGACGTATATGTTGTGTGTCTGTGTGTGAGTGTGTGCATGTGTACAGGGGCCTGCAGGGGCCAGAGGCATTGCGCTTGAGTTCTCCTGGATCTGGAGTTACAGGCAATTGTACAACATGGGTGCTCTGGAATGATGCCAGCTCATTCAGAGAACACCCCTCAAGGGTTCTGCATTCGGGACTCAGCCAGCTTCTAAAACGTTCACATCATAAGGCCTTCCTCTTAAGGCGAAGAGTTCAACACAGGAACTTTGAGGAGACACAGATATTTAATTTATGACACTGAGGACATCTCAACATTATCAGCTATTTTCCCTTAAAATTGTGTGTGTGTGTGTGTGTGTGTGTGTGTGTGTGTGCGCGTGAACACATGTTACAGGTATATTGGCATGAGTGTGTGCAGGTGTCCATGTGTGCACAGGAAGGCCAGAAGAAGACGCAGCATCTTCTATTCTCACAGCCTTATTCCCTTGAGGCAGGGTCTTATACAGAACCTTGAGCTTGATTTTCAGTTAGGCTGGTGGTCAGCAAACCCCAGCAGACTCCCCTCGTTCCCAGCCTTCTCTCCAAGAGCTGGGTCACACATACAACTCTTTTTGGACCTTTTCTGTGTGTGTGTGTGTGTGTGTGTGTGTGTGTGTGTGTGTGTGTGTGTTATGTGTGTGTGCTATGAGCCCACTTACCCACTGAGTCGTCTCCCAAGCCCAGTGATTGGACTCCCAAGTGATGTAGAGCTTTAAAAGTGCTCGGAAATAAAGTGCTCAAAACAAACAAACAGCACCAAAGAGAAAAAAAATGCCAGCATCTGGCCTCTCCTTCCCACCAAGCGCTTGCTAGTTCCGAGGGGCCTAGCATGAAAGCTCAAGAAGGAAGGATTTAAAGTGCTAAACCAAGGCAGAGACTTGATTCTTGATAGGCCCAGGACACAAGAGGAAGCTTAGATCTCCCAATTGTTGGAACATGATGAATAGCTTAAGTTTTCAGGTCCCATAAATTAGAGATTAGATCCTAAAATTAACAGAAGGTGAACGAGGCCTCACAGGGCCAAGGCCCACCACCAAATCACCATAGTACCTAATTTTATTAAAGTAATTTCCCCTTTTCTCCTTTCCTTCTGGAGCACGTAATCCCTGTCTTTACTACAATCCCATCTCCTTATTCGGATGACATCCAGGGCCTCTGAAAAACTTCACACATTATTTCCAAATCAATTCAAGACTCCCCAAGCATCCAAGGATATCAAGCCAAGATCTATAACGGAAACAATGGGAACTATAAACAGGCCCACAAGCAACATGTCCGTAGTCCAACCAGGGCCTGAGCACACTTAGTGTGTAGAAGGAAATAAAAACAAGACAGGGAGTTCTCCGTTTGAAAGCGAGGAAGGGAGCTGGAGAGACAGCTCAGCGACTGCGAGGACCCAGGTGGCGCACACCCACCTGTAAGTCCAGCTCAGGCTCTGGAGGTACTGCTCGTACATGGAGAAACACCCGCATGATTTAAAAATGCAAAATAACTCCTCTAGAACAAAACCTGAGAAAGCAAACATATTAAAGCTAAATAATTACGAAATGAGCTCTCCTCTACTTAAAATTTACACCTGAAGGAGAAAGGACACGATAAGTCGGCTTGGAGAACAGAAGGTAACTTGAGAAAAGAAGCAGTGTGATCAGAAGTTAAAGTCTGGAATCTACAGAAAACAAGGAAGAGTGCTGAGTCTGGCTGAAAAGGTACATGTAGAACTGGACGAAGGAAGGGAAGGAGCTGGAACAGAGAGGGATCTTTAAAAACAAGTGGGTGAGGAATTCCCCAAAATGCACAGAAAAGCCAAACCAAAACAAAACTCAGGCTGGGTAAATCCTACACACCCTAAACGGGATAACTACAAAGGAAATTCCACATAGGCACCATGACCCCCAGGGTAAAAAAATTAAAGGGAAAACCAGAAAATCACTTCATTTTTTTCCCACTCCAGGCCAAATACTAAAATCAATAAGACAAACAACACATTCAATTAAAAAAAAAAAGTAGAGACTGTTAAACTCTAAAGATAAGCCAGGCATGATGGCACTTGGGAGGCAGAGGCAGGTAGATCTTTCTGTAGAAGGCCAGCCTGGTCTACATAGTGAGCTCTAGGCCAGCCAGGGTTATGTAGTAAGAACTTGTCTCAATTTTTTCCCCTAAAGATAATAGAACAATAAACTTTGAAATTACTTATGTAAGAAAATAAGTGCTAATTGAATCATATGGATATGTTTGTTTGTGTGTGTGTGTGTGTGTGTGTGTGTGTGTGTAGAAAATGTCCTTTAAAAATAGGAACATGGAAGGGTTTCTGTTCTCAGGGTAAGTGTAGATGAAGAAGAAGAGCACTGTTTCAGACCTGTGAGATTACACACATAAGTCTAATGGCTACAACCTCAGAATCTTCTATAGAGACGGAAGGGGGCATGGCTAACTAAACACATGATGATTAAACATGTCTTCAATTTTGCAGGAATAAGAACTTTAAAAACTCAAGAAGACAAAACCAAAACCTCCAAATAGGACCACCCCATACCTAATAAGACCAAGACACACCATAATTAAGATTCTGAAAACTAAAGCCAAGTTAAAAAAAAAATACAGTAAAAGTAGCTAGAGAGCTATGGTACCTCATCTGTAAGAAGACACAAAGTGATAAGGACATAGGACATTTTTTTCAGTTGCTGGAAGAAAACGACTCAGTTCAGAATATTATATTCAGAAAAAAAGAAGTTAAGGCACTCTCAAATGATTAAGAAACTGAAATAACTTGTCACTCACAGACTTACCGCAGGAGAATGACTACAAGAGGCTTGTTAATCAGAAGAGGAAGCACGACAAGGAATCCTGGCATGTCACGAAGGAGGAAAGAACATAGAAATCAAAATACAGCCAGATGTAATAGACTTCTCTCTACTTGCTTTGTAAATTGTTTGACATTGGAAACAATCAAAACAATCCCTGCTGTTATTCTAAATACACATACAGGGAATATTTACCCTAAGAGGAAAATGTGAGGACATGAAGTGTCTGCATGCCAGTGGGATTGGTAAGGGGAGGAGAGCACCGTAGTGTGAGGAGTCATGCTGTACACTGTATGGAGCAGTCAAGAAGAAGGCTACAGTTAGAGATGTGCTTAGAGCACTCAGTGACCCACAATGAACTCCAGGGCAGCGCTTAGCAAGTCACAGCAGGTTCAGAAAGCAACCATCTAGAACCACAGAAAATAGAAAACAAGAAGTAAATGGAGAACTCAATCTTTACAACATCAATAATCATATTAAACATAAATGGCGCAACTATATCATATAAAAGACAGAAGTAAACTGATTATACTTTTCAAAAAGAAGCCAGAAATATGCTGTCTACAAGAAACCCGCTTCAAATACAGTTGTTGGTGCATGGTGAAGTTTTACTTACAAAAGACAGAAAAGGATACATTTTGCCACCACTAATTGAGAAAAGCAAGAGTGGGTGTATTAATAGAGAC
>JADRCC010569155.1:2234-13952 GCA_019843855.1 Hylomyscus alleni
TGCAGTCTGTGAGTACTTTGTAGTATGCGTGTGCTTTGCAGTCTGTGTGTACTTCATAGTCTCTGTGCCTTGAGGAATGAATGACTCACTTAGCTCAATATCCTTGGGGCTCCTCTAGGTGGCTGCAGGGGTCAGAGTTTCCTTCCTTCTTGAGGCTCAGTGACATTGCAATTTTGGGTGGCCCCCAGGCCGTACCCACTCACAGTTTATCATGAAGGCTGCTGCTATGTGCACGAGTATGTAGATGTCCCTTTGAGATGCTGATTTCGGCTCTTTTGAGCATATAACAAGAAAAGACCTTTGGATCTTCTGCTAGTTTTATTTGTTTGTTTGTTTGTTTAGGAGTCTCTGATAGCTGTAGCTAGTCTGAAACTTGCTATGTAGACTAGACGGGCCTTGAACTCACAGAGCTCTACCTTGTCTATGCCTTCTAAGTGTGGGATTAAAGACATGTGCTCCTATACTGGACGTGCTAACTTTATTTTGCTATTTTGAGGAATATGCCTACTGTTTCCCACAGTGGCCATAGCATTTCACATTCCTAGCAGGAGTGTTGCATAGTGATGCGAGGTTTTCTCCTTCTTCTCACTTAATACTTACGCGCTCTACAGTCTCTTTCTCTATATATACATGCATAACTGTGTATGTATGTGTACACACACACACACACACACACACACACACACACACACAGTCTCTTTCATACCCACGGCTTCTAACACTTGGGCTGTATCTCCAGCCTGTAATGTGGATTTGCTCTGCCTTTCCCTCATTAGGGATGCCGGATCCCTCTTCTCACACCTGGTGGAGATTAGTCCCCCTTCGGTCAAGAATGTGTGCTCAGGTTGATGGCCCACTTTACAAAATGGATCAATATGTGATCGGAAAGTACCTTTGGAAGCAGCTTCACATGTTACCATTTTGAGTGCCTGGGGTCTGTTTCTTGTCAGGACTCCCATTGCTCCTATGTTAGCCCTTCTTTACCTGTCTTTACCATTTTTCACAAATGTTCTATCTTGTTCAGCACTGTTTTGGCGCGCGCGCACGTGTGCACGTGCGTGCATGCGTGTGAGTAAGCTTGCTGTAGGTCGACTTCAGGTATCTTTCTCTATCACTCTGCCTTTTGTGGGACAGTCTCTCATTGAGCTTGGATCTTTGCATTTTAGCAAGGCTGGCTCACCACTGTGCCAAGAGCCCCCTGTTTCTACCCACTGAGCCCTGTGGCTATAGGCTTCCCAGCCACATCTGGCTCCAGTGTAGGTGTTCCTGATCTCCGTTATGTAACAAGTGCCTTCCCCACAGATCCATCTTCCCATCGCCCCTGCGCTGTTTGTATCACTAAAACCACCATCTGTTCTGTTTCCTAACTTTATCATCTCTGTAGATAGAATGTATTTCCAGTTTCATTCATTTCCAGCAATCAGTTCTTGTTGTCTGAGAACTTCACATATGTATATCTATGCCTAATTCTTCTGTTAGCTTCATAAAGTGGTGATTACTTTGTATGTGGGGTTTTTGAGGTTCACCTTATTTATTTATTATTTATTATTTTTGTGTGCATTGGTGTTTTGCCTGCATGTCTCTGTTGTGTGAGGGTGTCAGATTCCCTTGGAACTGGAGTTACAGACAGTTGTAAGCTCTCTTTAGGTGCTGGGAATTGAACCCAGGTCCTTTGGAAGAGGAGCCAGTGCTCTTAACCGCTGAGCCATCTTTTCTGCCTCAATCAGACTCCTTCTCAACCTTTATGTAGCATTCCCATTATTTTCCTCTATTACTCCTGCCCATCCCCAGTTGGCTTCCATTTATAGTGGTTTGTTTTCCGGTTTCCTGTTGATGATTCTTAGCATCTTCTGATCCTTTCTATTGTTCCCCTTCCGCTGCCTTCCACCTTACGTGCCTTTGACCTTAGAGAAGTTGCTTCCTTTACTCTACCTCTTAAATGCCATGGGATAGGGCTTTTCTTTGTGTATTAGAATAGTCAGTTTGGATACCATTTCAGATGTTTTATTTAGAATTTCCAGTATCAAGTCATCTCACAGTGTGTCATATCTGATGTCTGCGTTTGTCGAGGCACCACGGTTGCATAGGAAAGGTGACAACAGCTTCATCGGGTTGTTATTCTTGTGAAATGTTAATGTCTGGTAGTGAAGCAGAAATATCACATGGATTTCAGGTTCTTGATTGAGCATACGATTTCTCTTCAGGTAAGCTTGGTTGGCTCTACCCAGTTTTAAGCATCAGCAATCCTTGGGGTCTAGTTAGAATGGAGATTACATTTACAGTGTCCACTTTTGGCTATTTGTAGAAAAAATACAACTGTATCTGCATTCATGGTTTCTCTCTTTGTTTACAGTTACTCATGGTCAACCACAACCTGAAAATGCAGAGTGGAGAGATACAGGAACAAACAGTTTGTAGGTTTTATGTTGTATACCATTCAGACTGGTGTGATCTCATGATGTCTGCTCAGGGCCTGAGTTGTTCCTTTGTAAATGGTCTCCACATGGTATATACTATCCACCCGTTAACGAGTCACCTGGTAGCTGCCTTGCTTAGCATATGGACTCTCATGCTACTATATTGCCTCGTTCCAGCACCTTCCACAAAGTAACCCAGCACTGAATCATGCTACCTACATCATTCATTTCCTCTCATCACATATACATTGTATCTTCTATTGTCAGCACAAGGGTGCCCTGCAAAGAAAGAACGGGTAGAGACTATTTGCACACAGTTTTTATTATAGAGTATTGTAAATTGTTCCATTTTATTATTCATTTTTGTTGTTGATCTAATAATGTGTCTGGTTTATCAATTGAATTTTATCGCAGACATATGTATTTATGAAAAGCAGTATGAACGGGTAGGTCAGTAGGTAGTTTGGTGTGAAAGGTAGTGAAAAGTGCCTGCTCAGGCTCGGAGAATGTGTTCTCTGATGATAAGGATGGACTTCTGAACTAGGATGTCATCAGAAGAGTTGGTGGTGTGTTAATAATAAGATGGAGCAGACGAGATGGTCGGCAGCAGCTGGTTCGTGACAAAATTCTCTTGGCTCATGACTGTAGCAGTGTGCTCTACTGTGATTTACCCTTGTATGAAGGCTGCTCTTCTGGAAAGTGTTTTGAAAAGGCAATACCATGGGAAATGTTGCTTCCGTGAAAACTCCAGCCAATAGAAATCACATTCGTTCCCATAGTTGCCACTTTCTTCTTTAATAAAAAAAAATTTAAAATAAAAAGCTTAAAAACAGGGTCTCACTATGCAGTCTTACTAGCCTGAAACTCACTCTGGAGACCGGGCTGGCCTCCAACTCACAGAGATCCACCTGCCTCTGTCTTTGCCTCTGCCTCCCAAGTGCTGGGATTAAAGGCAAATGCCAGTTGCTTGAATTTGTTAAGCTTTCTTTCCATTCATAGAATTCCCTTGTGTTCCTGTTAGCGCTTTGGATACTGCTGGTAATCTGTGCACATGATCTTGACCTTGCCTGCCTTTTCAAAGCATATTGAAAATCACCAGATGCCCTGCTTTTCCTCTTTGGCTAATCTGAGAATTCCACCTTATCCTTAATTGCATTCTGTGTCTGTGGAAATGAAACAGCTGTTCAGGAAAGCCAGCTGGAACTTAGCGTTGGGAAATATTCGGTGATGGTCCTTACTGTGGATGAGTTGGTCTCATCCACCTATCCTGACGTAAATGTGTTATGATCGTCCCAAAAGACCTGGCAGCTGATGCTTATTTAACTTCAGAACTTAGCCAGGTGAAAGGCAGCCTTCTGCCCACCCAGTAATGCTTAGTCTCAGTGCATATTGCAGTTTAAGCTTGTTGAAGGTGTTTCATGGGATAGTCAGATGTTTACATTGAAGTTCAGATTCCACTCCATGCATCGATGGTGCAGACAGCTAGCTCTCACCAGAACCGTCTTGCCTAGCTAAGCAGATGCATGCACCGCTCTTTCTCAGTTTACTCCTCTGCTTAGCAGATAGCAGATTTCTTTCAACATCGCTTGCACGAGGAACCTTAACATCAGAGTGCTAACATTTGAGGAGAGGCAGTGTGAGAGGGGAATGAAGAATGGATCCTGGTGTTGCCATCCTGCTTGGAGGAAGATTTCTGTCATTGATCTGCTGAAGGCAAAGTCAAAGATTGACTGTTCCTTTACATAGCACCTAGAGCAGTCTCCCCCCAACCCCCACCACTGTCCAATGACTATTTTAGCTTGCTTTAGTTGAATAACTATGAACTTATTTGGAAGAATGTAATTGTGGTCCAGTGTGCATGTAACTTTTACCTCACTGTTTTTAAGTGCATGCTTCAGTCCACATTGTTGTTGAGCCATCACAGCCAACTAACTATTCCTAGGGTATTTTTCATTTTGCAAATTTGGAACGCTATGCTTCCATCTCCCCCTTCCCCAGACAGCCTCTAGTAACTACCATCCTACGGCCTGCCTCTGCAGTGTGATTACTGAATTATTTTGTGTCAAGTGCTGATTAGCCCAGGACAAGGACATGTCCTGTGTTTAGTATCTAGCTATCCAGTTAAGCATTAAACCTTGTGATTTCTCCTCTTCTCAGTGTTACACTGTTTTGTAAAATTATTACATTTTAAAGTCTTACTTGTCAATATTCATATGTAATTGTAGAAATAAAATCATTCACGATGACTTTTTCCAGCCCTAGGATTGAACTCAGGGCCTTCCATGTATAAATGGACTACCACCGTACCAAAGCGAAATATTTCTTCTAGGTTTTTTGTTTATTTGTTGTTTGTTTTGGGACAAGGTCTCTCTGTGTTAAACTAGACCCCAAGTGATCGGTCCTCTTGCCTCAGTTTTCCCAGAAGCTGCCATAGAAGTGTGAGCCACCACAACTATCTTCAAAAAACATGTTGAATAAAACATTTAGTCAATATAAATTTATATAAAATAAATTTAAAAACATAAATACTATACACCCAGTTGTATTTAATAGAATGTGCTTTGTAAATAGGTCTAATTAAGCTCAGCCTCATTTGAAGAAACCTCAGTTGAAGAAAAATTCTGAAAAGTAGCAAAAAGTACAGAATGAGTCAAGGAGATGTCTGTGCAAGTCAGAGGGCTTTTTGTGTGAGGACTGAGTGTGGCTTGCCAGGCCCCACATAAAAGCCCGATGGCTGTGAGGGCCCAGCTGTAATCCCTGCCTGCAGGTAGTGGTGACAGGGAAGCCTGTCTATCCAGACTCTAGGAGGTTCGGGTTTGGAGAAAGATCCTGCCCCAACATATATGGTGGTGGGAAGCAAAGGAGAGTGTCCACCCAAGTACCCGCACACATGCGAACATACCACCCACACAGTTATTCACCAATGTATTCATATCACACATGCATGCAAACAAGGAGCTAGGACATAAACTTTTAGAGTATTTTATCGACACAGCCAAAGCCTATTGTATCAGTAATCTTCCATGTGATTTAAAGACAGACATATCTGCAAGAGATAGGGAGGCATTTTTCTGTTGTTTTTCTTTAGCCTGCGATGTACATGCAGTTCCTGAAGCCACTGTTTGAGTTTCCAAAAGACTTAAACAAAGCTGTAGAGAGCTAGAGAGCTACTTCTCTAAACGTGTGGAGAACTACTTCCCTACAGGAATGATTCCCAACTGACAGGCTGGGGGCGTGGCCAACTGTGTCTCATTTGGCTTGACCAATTAGAAACAGTTTTAGCTATCTGACAGTTATGACGTCATTCAGGTCTATAAAAGACAGCTGCTCCGAGGACTTGTAAGGCAGCTTTGCCTTGGGGTTTCTTGCTTAGAGACAATTTTGCCAAAAGGCAATTTGCCTTGGGGTACTTTTGGGCTGGAAGCACATTTTTACTTAGAAGCATTTTGCTTTGCTCAGGGGGCGTTTCTGCTTTGGGGACACTTTGCCCTGAAGCTTATCTGCTCTGGGGTCTCAGATTTGTTCATTAATACTGGCATGGATTTATCCTTAGACTTGGAAATTAATAGCAATTAGCATTCATTCTGGACTTAAGCTGTTTCTCCCTGCTATTATCCTCTCGCAACATTGTTTTGTTTTACCCCTACCTATTGTAATTCCCCTCAAAGTAAATAAAGGCCTGATTAAGCCACTTAGGAAGGAATGGGTCTTATGCCTTTTAATCCTGCTGGCTAGGATCCCCCAAGAGGCATAAAGACACAAAGCATTCTTTCCCTGGTCCACAATTTTAGAGGAAAACTGGAAAGTGTGTCCTTATCAGGTTCCTGACACCAAATGGCTTGCATGAGCATGGATGTAATGATTTGTGTCTGTGTGTGGTATATCCCTGGGAGCTGAACGCTCAGTCTCTGTCCACAGGCATAGTGGGAAGCCTGTGCCATCCGCACATGTTAGTGGACACAGTCACAATACACTAGCCTGCTCTGGAACATTCATTGTGAGTCACATATAACGGCTGAATAGGGGCTGACTACCAACAAGAAAAGAACTCACATGTTCATGTTCATAGTAGCGTCGTTCATAATAGAATGGAAGCAAGCTATGCCCACTGACAAAGCAATAAATAAAATGGGTATATATGCACCCAATAGTCTATTACCCAGCCTTGAAAAGGAAAGATACTCTAACATGCTTTGAAGTAGATAATCCTTGAGGACTTTATGTTAACTGAAACAAATTAAATCCCAAAGGATCGAGCTTGTCTTATTACACTTATTGGTGGTTCCTAGAAACAAGGTAGAGGCTGGTTGCCATGAGGTTGTGGACATGGTTTCTCTTTCACAGGGACAGTAGAGTGCTGGAGTGCATGGTTGTGGCCGCACAGTGGATGTACTTAGTGACTCTTCACTCTTCACTCAAAGGCATGGCCACCCAACAACCACATTACTAAAGCAGCATAATCCCTAGCTACCATGTACATATTCTTCCTTATGCCCACACATAATGTAGTCTTCATCCCTCATCAAGGAAACTGCTTTTGGTAACAGATGGAGACCATTACAGAAAATCACAAGCAATCAAATGCCAGAGATGTGGAGCCCAATCCCAGGGGATACGTGTACTGGGCAACTCCTGGACCTCAGGCTCAGGGAACATTCTAGAAGAAGGGGCCAGAAGATTGTAAGGTGCAGAGGAACAGGGAGTCTGCTGTGAGAGTGTGTCTCCTAGAAAGGTCAGAGAAACTATATCCATGAATTCTCACCAATGCAGCTGCGGAACATGACCTGAGTAAGGGTACTATCAGCGAACATGTTAACTACATGGAAAGGGGAAAGCTCACATGGCCTCAGCTCTAGACACAGCACTACAGGCAAGCAACGAATGCTGAGAATGGAGGAGACAGTCTTCCTCAGGGGATCATACACTGGTCGCTTATCCAATACCAAGTGGTCAGTCCTTGGCAGTTAGAGATATGGGTGTGTGGGTAAGAGCATGTGCTGCTCTTCCAGAGGACCTGAGTTCAGTTCCTAGCACCTACATAAGGTAGCTCACAATTGCCTGTAACCCTAGTTTCAGGAGTGTCCAATGCCTCTGGCCTCAATGGGCTCCTGTACACACACTCTCTCTCTCTCTCTCTTACACACACACACACACACACACACACGATTTAATGTTTTTTTTAATCTTAAAAAAGTATGCCCCCAGTAAATGTTTGTTGTCTATGTTTTGCTATAGTTTTTAAAGACTGAAAAAAAATACTAAAAACATCACTATTAACTTTTTAAGTAAGAGGGTTAGAACAGCATTTGGATGGATTAAAAATCTGGCAAGCTTACTCATTCAAGTGAAACCACAGGAACTGTCTCATTCAGAGATGCAGCAAAGACAGACGCGGCATGTGCTGAAATGCCACGGAGGGTAACCACATATGCAGTGCAGACATTTTTCCCTATTACATTTGTTCTTGTGGTGCCTGCCAGGCACTGAACCTGCAGCCTTATGTGTGAGAGGCAAATGCTCGGCTGCTGAGCTAGACCCGGCCCGATATGCACATTTGGATGCTTTTACATGTCAGCTTAAAAATGGATGTAATTTTGTTCTCTTTTTTGTGAAGAAAGACCTGCCCTACTTCCAGTCAATGTTGGCATTCCATTACATCACCCTAGCAACTTGAACCCAGTCTCGTTCCTGCTGTTCCTGGATCAAGTGCCACTCCCTACCTTCCCACCCCCGAGGCTGGTTCTCCAACTCCTGCTCAGGCCCTATACTTCCCTGTGGCCCTGTGGCAGGCCTGCAGATCTCTTTTAGTTTTGTACCCAACCAGTTGCCTTTCCAGTTACCTCCCTCTAGATACACTTCCCTGTCTCTTATTCCTTCTGCCCAGGACATTTTTATTCTTTTCTAACACTGAACTCCAGGTCCCTGTAAACCTGTGTGTGTGTGTGTGTGTGTGTGTGTGTGTGTGTGTGTGTGTGTATGTGTGTGTGTGTGTTTTGATACAGAGTCTCATGTAGCCCATGTTAGCTTCACACTATGTTGTGAAGGATGGTTTTGAACTCCTAATCCTCCGGTCTTTATCACCCAGGTTCTGGGATTATGGGTGCTCACCACTACACCAGGCAATTCATTATGTCATTTTATGCCTTAGGTCTGCTCACTGCTCACTTTCCAAGGAGTTGTTCCTGTTCTTAGCACAGGACCCTGCCCTACCCTCATCCCAGCCTTTCTACTCTCGTCTCTCCTTGTGTTGTCTTCTGCTCAACACTTCTTACTACGTGAAAGCACATTTCTCTTGGTATCTGCTTTTCTCCTGGGACACAGGCTTTTTATCGAGGGGACGGGTGGATGTGTTCACCTCATCTCCAGGTTTACAGTTGGCTTATGGCAGATGCTTAGTGAGGTTTATGGACTACAAGCCAGAGAACACGCAGTGGCAGTGCTCCGGGCCAGTTTTCTGGATCTCTGAAGTGGGGCTGGTTGGGTTTGCCATTCCTCTTGCTAAGCATTTCAACTATGGATAGGAAGGTTATTCTCTGGTCAATGCAGACCCTGTGGGTTATGATCATTAAGCCCAGAATGGTACAGGTGACAAAGGACAGCACCAGTTCTGTAACCCTGAGATGCCAACTGGGTTTTTAAAAAAATGGACTTTTTTATTTAAAAAGATAACTTTCCTCATAGCCATGGACAGATTCTGTCCCAGCCCCACAGTCTCTAGAATGTTGCTCAGGAAAACTGTTTCAAGTCACAGGATTACCTTGTCTGGTTTCCATTTATGTCGAGGGTAGCTTTTCAACTTCTCGTCTTTAGAGAAAGCTTTTAACAGTCCGGGCGTTGTGCTTGTGTGCCCCTCAGCTCACACTGTGAGGAGAGCTCCCTGTAGTGTGCAGTGTGGCTACCTCATTTTACAAATGGCATCTTAATGCTTGTGACACATCAGGACCTGTCATCATGCCAATCTATACTAGCATGGCCATCAGAGCACCAGGCCTTTGCAATTACATCTGAAAATGCCTGGACACCAAGCAGGAGACATAGGTCCACCTGTCTTGGTTCGGTTTCCCCCAGGGATGTGGCCTGTCCCTGTTCCTTTATGGTGCCAAGGAACAATGCCACTGAGCCACGATGGGTACATGCTTGAATGCCCTCCTCATTGACCTCTCCTTGAAGTTTGTGTGCTTTCATTTAAACACAAAATGCAAAAGGGGAAAGGCTCTAGAAAGAGTGGAGTGACAGGGGAGTGTGGTCCAAGAAGCTGACCTGCCTGCCTCAGCATCAGCTCTGTGCATAACTCAGACTTTGGAGCCCTTGGACAGCTTGGGTATAGAGGAGCAACTGCCTTGGGATCCCTGTTTGTTTACTCATTCTGGGTAGCCAGTCATTCAAGAAAAAGAATGTTAGTGTTAGCATGTGTGGAGCACAATGACTTCCAAGGCGGAGTGTGGTGTGTAGACTAGCAACATGAGGATGTCCTGACGGCTGTGGGCAAGATGGAGACCATTATCTCTGGCCATGCCCAGGTGGCATTAAGCTTTCCTGTAGGCATAAACTCTTTAATAAGGGTTTAATGTCTCCTCTGGCCCACCACCCAGCAGAGGCAGTGGATGAGAAAAGTTCTTAGGATTTGGTGGAAGTTCAGCAATAGTTCTTTGGGAGCGAGCACAACCTTCTTTGGCCACAGTTCAGTCCTGTAGCCAACACCAAATACAATTCAGCAGCTGCAGATCAGTCCTCTGGGCAGGCAGACACCAGGCACGAACTGGCAACTGCAGTTCAATCCTGAAGGAACCTCCAGGCTCGCTAACCTCCTTGAGGTGAGGATGTAGAAACTGCAGGCTGCTGCTGGAACCTCATAAGCAGTTCTTGGGCAAGTTTCTGTGTGGCATCACCACTAGTGGAGATCAACAGTGTTATGTAACAGTGTTATTACATGTGCGTCATTAGTGAAGAATAGCGAGGTGGAGCAAAACAAACCAATGCTCAGTGCTTATCTCCCACTGTCTGTGGGGTCATATTTATACTCCTTCGTCAAGTGTCCTTTCACATGTTGGCTATATCAAAACATCGTTTCACCCGTGTCTGCTTCAGGGAAACATTCTTTCTCGCGTCTGCTTTAGCAAGACATCTTTTCACCTGTGTGCCCCGGCAAAACATCATTTGACATAACTAACTTTTCAAAGAAACTAGAAGTTTCCACTTAGTTTCCAGTGTCCTCCTTAGGGCTTTTGAAAGTGTTTCCACATTGTTTGGAATAATTCCTTTTCCCATTTTGCCCAATTAATATAGAGTCTTATGCTTGCAAGGAAAGATCCCGAATCAGACAGGATTACAGTAAGGAGTGGAGGCAGGTGAAATTCCAGGCCCACCAGGAAATGCAAGCCACTGCAACTCTCCAGGTTAGAGCAGGTGGATGTGATGGTCGGTCAAGTGAGGTAGCTGCTCCTCAGAATCTAGCTCCACAAGGAGACACAAGGCTGTCTCCATGACCCCTCACCCAGGGTTCACTTCATCCTCTTTTCTTTTTCAAGACAGAATCTTGCTGTAGCACTGGCCAAACTCGTGGTCCTCCTGACTTCAGCCTTGTGCCTCAGCTCCTCCCCACACGTTGATGTCAGGCATATACTACTACAACCAGCTCCTCATCTTGATTTTGACAGAGCTCTAGAGGTGGAAAATGCCAGAGATTTAATATCCTCATATCCTCAAAAGAATTTTGGAATTTACTTTGTGTCTTCTCATTTCCCTTATGGGAGATTCTTCGGAATCTTACAAATCTGAATTTCCAGTCTGAGCCAGTTAACAGACATTGAAGAAGTGTGTTTTTGCATCACCTTTGTCTCCTTGCTAAAGCCACTCCCCTTTATCCATGGTGACAAAAATCTCTTAATTTTTTTTTCAGATCCAGGAAGGGTATAAATAAAGTAATTAGGGACAAAATAATTATACTATATAAGTTCAGCTTTCACTTGGGTCATTGGGTACCTACATGGCACATTTCTGAAGTCTTAACCCAGTGTCCCTAAGAACCTTTGTTTGTGTCATCCTCTCAAACGCTGCAGTGAAGATGTATTCCCACTGGTAAGAGTCTTAAGGGGAAAATAGGAAGCAGTTCACTCCAGCTATCCTATAGGTCCTGTATGGGGAAGGAGAACAAGACCCGTGTGCCATCTCCCTTTTTGCCATGTGTGCCATGTTTCTTGTGATGATGATAATGGGCTAAATCTCTGAAACTGTAAGCTAGTCCCAATTAAATGTTTCCTTTATAGGAGCCATGGTATCTCTTCACAGCAATAAAATGATA
>JADRCC010569156.1:0-13876 GCA_019843855.1 Hylomyscus alleni
AGGTCTGCAAGGATCCCAGCTATCTGCCCCACCCTCCACCACCCTTCCATGGTAGAGTAGTAAACTCTTTGATGTCTGTGTTGGCCTCAGAAAGTGCTGGCAGGGCTGGTGTGCAGGGCCAGCCCCAAGTGCAGGTGCATAAGGCGGCAGCTCAGAGGCAGCTATCTCTGTAGTTAATTAGCCACGGAGGTCAAAGACGCCGTGAAACCTTGGCGTCTGAAGGTCAGTGCATTGTGACGTGCATCCCCAGTCTACACTGGCTTCCTCCATCAGGGGTGGTAATGACACTCCCCACTTTTTACCCTCGGTATCCTGGTCTGCATTACTTTCTTCAGACATTGGCTTAAAAGTCCTTTCCCTGCCAAGCTCTGTCAATCCCTCCCTAAGTACCTCAGAGTTTTCATCTCTTCATGGCTCCCGACTCACTCGTTCACTCCCACTACCCTTTCCTGACAGACTTAACTGTGGGGATTAGGCTCATGTCATTCAGCTTGTGAGCCCAATACATACAAAAGAGATGCTCAACACTTGCCCCAAAGCTCTTATGTTTGAGAATGTCACATATTAGAACGATACTGGTGAGGGCAGGTGACAAGCTCATTACAGTGGGCTTGAAGACCAGGGGAGGTCTGACAAACCGGGTGAACGGGAGTCCAGGAGAAAGAGGAAGCGTTTGTCTTGCCTAGGTGTAGATAGGGCAGATGTTTCCACGGAAGACTAAGAGCCTCCAGAAGGGCTGTAAACATGAGCAGAGTACCATGGTGCCATAGGCACGAAAATGTCATAACGAAGTCCATTATTTTGTATGTAACTAGACATATTAAGAAGACCATGAAAAAAAAAACCGATAAATTATCTACCAATCAGACACTTCAAAGCCAATCTTTCCCAGCGTGTGTTCCGTGTGACATGCTTCCTAAAGAAAAAGGGTCCTATGGGCCAGTTTCGGAAACATCTCGCCCACTCCGAAAACACACAGCAACACAGTCCCCCGAAACATTTGTTCAGTGAAGAATACTTATACAATTTTGGGGAACTGTATATCAAATTTATTTTGCCACAGAACACCACAGTTACCACACCTCCTTTGGGGGAGGGGCGTGCAGAATACCAGCGTGCCAGAAAGCTTGAACTGAAACGGTGCTTTAGGGGGTTGGCTGATGAACATCAGCGTGTGCTGCGAAGTCCAGAGCATTCCTCAAGGCGGGAGTAATGCTGGTGAAAATCCCTGTCCCACGGCTTTATAATCTGATGAGTCCCCTAAGCCCAGAGACTTAGGAAAAGCTTTCAGAGCTTAAGAACTGCAGCTTCCACCTGCCAAACTGCCTCGATAAGAATTTCCCTGTGGCCATAGCATTAGCAGTTTGAGAGGGATCTTTGACAAGCTGTAGAAGCTGGTATGAGGAAGCCCCTGGCAGCCAAGGGTTGGGTGGCTACCAAGGGCACCGGGACTAGGGTCAGGATTACATACACATACATATTCCATCTCATATAAAATACTTTTGTTTTGGTTTGGTTTGGTTTTTCAAGACACGGTTTCTCTGTATAGCCCTGGCTGTCCGGGAACTCACTCTGTAGACCAGGCTGGCCTTGAACTCAGAAATCCACCTGCCTCTGCTTCCTAAGTGCTAGGATTAAAGGCATGCACCACCACTGCCAGGCTCAAAATACTTTAATATACACTTCTGGTAGCTTGCAGTCCTCTGTAAACACTGACCTGCTGCCTCTAAGAAAGCCCTGTGCTACTGCTTGCTAGACTAAGGGACATGGCCACCTTAAGGCAAGGAAGGACATGGCCTTTCTTCTTATTGACTGAAATCCAGCTCGCCAAGCTTTTACACATCTGCCAGGACTTCATGTGAGTTTGGCTTTTTCACTATGAGAAATAATTTTGCATAGCCTTCTGATAAATATAGAAGTCTACCTGACAGCCATATAGTCAGACTTAAAATACATCATTTGAGAGCCTGTCTATTTATCGTAAAGCAAGGATTGAGGAAATATCATACGCAGCTAAGGTGACCGGGAGGAAGTGAGGCCTTGCAAACCCCAAAAGAATATGCAGAGGTGGGGGGAAGCTCTCCAAAGGCCTGAGTTAGCCCCCAACCTCCCCTCCTGCTCTCTCTCAGCCTTCGGTTTCAGCCTGAGGAAGGATCTTCAGGGCATGAACACCCACTACTCAGACACTGTTTCAACATTCTTCAAAACCAACAGTGTCAGTAACATCCCGTTCTGCGGAAGTTGGGCCCAACTTCCTTCCAGAGGGGTGGGAAGTCATGCCTGTGACATCTGTCACGGGCCCCCTGGACTCCTCAGCAAATGGCAGATCCACATATGAGTTCCACATAGCTTCTCATTCCTGAGAGCCACAGTCACTGGCTCTCTAATCAGCATTCAGTACCAGGCCCAGGTACAGTCAGGACGTCTGACAGTGACCGCACACTACACATGCCTGCCTATTCACCCTTTACTGGTATGCTATCCCACATATGTCCCTGCAGCCTCCAAACACCCCTAGATAATATTCAGGGTGGCTTTCATCACATTCCCACCTTCCCAAGGTCTTCAAGTCAGCTAGCTTCCTGTTAGGACCACATCCTTCACACCTCCTGGAACGAGGCTACTCATCCTCCTACACCCTCTTATCTAGGGTCCAACCAGTGTGACCCTACTTCGCACTGCTTTGTAATTGATCTGGTCCTTAGAATTCTCTTCTCTGGGTCCCTCCTCCATCACCTCCTTCTCCCCCTTACTCCCTCCTCTCCCCTTCTCTTTCTCATGGCCAGCCCAGCGAGCAGCACCTTCTCCTCTTTCCTCCCTGTTCGCCCTCTCTCTGATGGAGATTGAAGCAAGGCCTGCACAGTGCTCTGCGACACCAGTCAGACTTGCTGCTTACTCTTCTGCTAAAGCAGGTCACTGAGACTCCTAGCTCCTGTCTTCCACCTTCAGATTCATTTTATGGCTTCTCCCAGGCACCTTAATGTGAAGCCCACCACGGATCGGTGGGACACTACCAACACTATTTATGAATGAGGACTCTGCATCCCTGCCCACTCACTCCTGGGTCTCTCAAGTGATGGTCAGTTGACAACATGCACCAGTCACTACTGAACACTGGCTTACAAACAGAGGCTCCTCCCTAGACAGGGTTCATCAGAGTCTCCTACAAATCCGTGTCTACCTAGAATCCCAGATGTGACTGTACTTAGACACTGAATCTTCTTGGGTTAAATCAAGTTAAAATCGGGTCCTAATGGATTAGGATTCTTCCTTTAAAGGAAAGGAAATAAGGCTAGATCAGTGGCTCAGGAGTTAAGAGCACTCGCTCCTACACGGGATCAGGGCCCAGTTCCCAGAACCAGAACAACTGTGGCTCACAGCTATCCGTGAGTCCAAGGGACCCAATGCCATTTTCTGACGTCCAAGGGTCCCAGGCATACAAGTGGTATACAGACATATACACAGGTAAAACACTCACACATATAAGATAGATCTTAAATCTTTCCTAACTGGAAAAAAAAAAAAAAAAAAGACAGACTCACAGAAAGAAGACGTAAAGAGAGAAAATCTTGTGAAGACAAAGAACAAGAGAGATGCAACTGAAAGCCAAGGAGAATCACAGACTGCCATCAGCCACCAGAAAGTGGGAGAGGCAGGAACAGATCCCCTCTGTGACAGCATGGTTACGTATCTGTACCTCAGAACCAGGGGAACACATTCCTGCTGTTGTAAATCCCAGAACTCCTTCTTTGTTACAGCAGTCCTGGCAACTACATTCATCTCCCAAACTCCAGACTCAAGGAACCAAGAGTTCAGGAGACAGCCATAGATCTTCCATGTACTTTGCAAGCCGGCTCAACAAGGGTAAAGGGCTACATTCCAGTCACAGGGGCTCCTGGTGTTTGGTGCACAGTCAGCTGAAGGGGGTGGGGTGGGGATGAAAAGTACCACATAAAAGGGCTGCTAGCAATGTTTGAGTAATTATTTCTTTCTCCTCCCCGTCTTCCTTCCTTCTTCAGACAGGAACCTAGGCTGCCTTCCAACTTGCTATGTGTCCAAAGATGACTTTGAACTTTTGATTCTCCTGCTACCACTTCCTGAGAACTGGAATTGTAGGCATGCGCCACCATGCTGTTTTATGTGACGCTGAGGATACAATCCAGGGTTTTGTGCATGCTAAGTAGGCACTAGCCAACTGGGCTGCACACATTCTCAGGGTCTCGGAAGCAACGTTGATAACCAGACGAAATCATGCGTACAGGGGATTCTTTAGGCAGTCTCTGGTAGGCAGCCTGTAAAGGTGTCCGGTACAGAGCAAACTTCCTGAGGTGGGCAGCCTGTCCTTCAACATCACTAGACAGCGTTTCCTTCTGAAACTCTCCAAGAACAATGTTTGCTGTGAAAACAATGGACATACCCAGCTACAGAGCTCCTGTATTCCAACCGGGGAGCAACATACAGCTTTTCGCTTCTGTCCACTGGTTCTCTTGACTCTCGTGCCTAAACTTAACAGCGTAACACTCCTCCTGTACTGGTTCACACACCACTACCTTGGATGGTCACAACACCCTTGACAAGCAGGGTCCAATACCTGCGAGCCAGCATGCCCGCCTCACATTCTTTTCGAAGCTTTTTTTAAATATGCTTTGGGGATCAGGTGTGAACTTCTAGGGAGACCAGCACACCAAAAGCCAACACTCCTGGTCCATCTCCCTATCTTCCTCCAAGTCATCAGGCTAGTTCCTGTGGGGCTCATGCTTTGCATGGCTGTCCCATGCTGCCCTGAGCTGTGCTAAAGCAATCCCTCTTATACCTGTTTTTGCCTGCCCCCATCTTTCAAACAGCATCCGTTATACTTCAACAGCCAAAGGAGGTGAACGGTGCAGAGTCATAATGAACTCTTCAACCTCCTAGCTTTGTGGACTCAGGTAAGTTATTCAGTTCTCAGAACTTGACACTTCCCATCTATAAAGACATGGGACGCACTAGCGGGGGTCACAAGAGGGTTTAGCACCAGAAGGGAAATCCATCTCTTAGCAGACAGTTGAGCACCCATTAAATGTTAGCTACAGATATCAACGTCCCAGCATACAATAAGCACCAGTTAAAGGTATGCTGTCATTACTGGCTCTTATAGCCACTAGTATACGACCGTAAGTAGTTTTATATGAATGTTCTCAGGTATGCTAAGGTTCTCAGGACAGATTCTGGGCTATAGTTTCCCCTGACAGAGCATCAGGATAGCAGATTATATATGGAGCTCATTAAGTGCTGCAGATGAAGAGGCTCCAGAGTGGACCACACTGAGTGCCAATAAAGCTAAGATGATCCAAAGAGATATCTGAAATCTGCTTTCCCCTCCCCGACCACTGACTCAGAGGCAGCAAAGCCTAATAGTGGATACAGTGACTTCTTCTCTCCTGAGTAGAATTTCCTCTGTGAGAAATGTTACCTCCTGTGGTTCCTATCCATAGCAAGGTATCCCCATTGATCTGACAAGCTTTCCCAGAAACAACTTCACAGTTAGTTTTTAAAGTAGCCATAAGAGCTGGATGAAATTTTACAAGATTATAATCTCTAGAGGCTGAGGTAGGAGGTGGGCAAGTTTGAGGCAAGCCTGGGCTACATAGTGACTCCGTCTGTAAATACACAGAATTCTGAGAACGCAACTCCTTTGTAGTCAGGGCGATGGAGCATTGTCTCTGTGGCTGGGCTCAGGAAATGTATGTGGAGAAGTGGATGAGAAGGCACAAGGGCCAAATGTTCACAGCATCGAGTCTTCGTTTGCAGCTCTGTCAGAACCAGAGTTAGCAGAAAAGGAGACTGTAGCACAAAGTCAGAAACCTGTACAGCTAACACCATCCTGCTTGCCCAGCTCGGTGATGGCCCAGCTGTTATCAATTTGAGGGCTGCCATCACCAGTTGCAACTGTCTCTGCATATACAGACATCAACTTCTTCACTGCAAACGCCCATTAAAAGTAAGTCTTAGGTCAAGCCTTTAATCCCAGCACTCAGGAGGCAGAGGCAAGTGGATCTCTGTGAGTTAGGGGCCAGTCTGGACTACATAAGAGTTCTAGCCCAGCCAGGGATATACAGGGACAACAACAACAACAACAACAACAACAACAAAGCTATGTCTTGGCTAAGGTGAAACTCCAGGGACAGCAGGTAGCAAGGTGTCATAAATATAACCTTCCTACTTACTAGGGGCCTTGGGCCCATGTTTCAGGTCTTGAAGTTGTTTTTTATAAGTATGATAGAGTTATGGACCTGAGCTACCTGTCCCTCCAGACTGTGGTAACAGAGAAGCCCGGGGAGTCAGCAGTGGGCCATAATACACAGTCCTTGGTTGCATAAAGTGTCTTTGGTGAGCGTGCACTGACAGCACCTCCTGCTTAGGACAAGGAGATGCAGCCCTCGCCCTCAGGAGTTAACCATATGGAAGGGAGGCAGGGACAGGCGGATCTCTGGGGCTTGCTGGCCATTAGTGTAGGGAATAGAAAAACCTTGTCTCAAAAATATAAGGTAAGCAAGGCAGGGTGACACACATCTTTAATCCTGACATTCAGGAGACAGAGGCAGGTGGATCTCTGTGAGTTCAAGGGTAGACTGGTCTACATAAAGAGTTCTAGGCCAGCCAAGGCTGCCTAGGGAGGGCCTGAAATATGCACACACACACACACACACACACACACACAGGAGGAGGCAGACAGACCGAGAAACAGAGGAAGGGAGTGCAAAATTCATTTGTCTAAAAAAAATTTAATAGGTATAAAAAAAAAAAATCAAGGGCAACAGACCTGACAAATAATAACAAAAAAGTCATAATGGTTAGATTCAGAGTCAGAGGGGCTCTGAACCGATTGGATTTCTTTTTTCTTATGACTAAAAGTAGCCGCATTGGAAAAGATAAGGCTATCTAGGAGGTTCACTCTAATGACTCCAGACTCTGGCACCATCTGCTCCAGTGACCTGCAAGGGACCCCGAGCCTCAGTATAATTGAAACTCTGCTTCCAAAGCATCCAATTACCGAGCGCCTGCCACTTGCAGTACACACTGCAGCACCAGGGTTAAGATGGGGCAAGAGCTTTCCAGCAAAGACTCCCGACAGCTCCCACCCAGCCCCTCAAAGGGTTGTGGGTCCATTCCCTGCTACAACTAGGAGTTCATGGGCATTTGAGAGGCGTAGGAGGGTGCCCTTGCTCATGCCTTTCTGTTTTGGGGGTCTTCTTGCTCTGGGATCCTGGTCTTTTTAATGAGACATCACTTTAGCTCATCCAAGGGCACTCATTTTTTAAAAGGGATCTTATCTAGGCCAGCAAAGTTACTGGGAAGCAGGCGTCCTCACCAGCAGTTGTATACATTGCGGTACCCTCTTGAGAATTCGACCGGTGACAAGTAAAGTTCTTAATGACCATTTGTTGTCACACGACAGCTCCATTTTAGGAATTTATTCCTAGACAGATAAGGCTTATCACCACAATTCTATAGACAATTAAGTGATTCGATTGAAGTAGCCCAATGGCTGGCCAAACTGCTATAGTCCCGAAAGACAAAACAGCACAGACGAATCACAAAACCATCATATTAAGCTGAAAGACAGAGATGAGGGCACGTGCTTTTCCATTTATATGCTCATAGAACTCTAGGAAAGACTAAGTCTAAGCTGTAAGAGGAAGCAGTTGATTAGAGATGACCTGGGGTTGGGGTCAGGATTGGACCCCAATCCTGAGGGGAACAAGGGGCCTCTTAGGTTCCCATAACATCCTCTGACTTGATTGTGCTAGTTACATGTTTATATGCAGCTTTGAAAACTCACAATATGCTGTGTGCTGTACGCACCCTTCAGACCTGTACATCCTGCTATGTGCCAGTATGTCAGTCACAAGCTTTGGAATGTAATCCTACAGCAAGAAGAATAATCAAACCATGATACAACCCTAAAGTAAAACACGGTGTGTGATGTTGGCGATGAAAATTTAAAGACATGGGCTACACATAGTGGTACTTAATTTTAGGACTTGTGGCTACAGCAGAAGGATCAGGGGTTCACAACTTGCCTGGAAATTTTTTTTTTTTTTTCTGAATTGTGTATGGGAGTTTGGCCTGTATGTGTTTGTGCATCCTATGAGTGTAGTACCAAGGAGGACCAGAAGAGGGTGCTGGATTCCCTAGAACTGGAGTTAGAGATAGTTGCCATCTATCATGTGGGTGCTGGGAATTGAACCCAGGTCCTCTGGAAGAGCAAAGCAGCCAGTGTTCTTAACCACTGAGCTATCCCTCCAACTTCTCTTGTGTTTATTTTTGCAATTTTCTAAACAAAAGTCCCTCACCCCACCTTGTGTGTGTGTGTGTTTTGTGTGTTTGGTCTAATGTTATTTATGTTAATTTGGTCTCCAAAATTACACAGGAATCTGTATGTCTGTATGTAAGATGTTGAGGGTCCTTGCCCCCAAGTTGGTTTTAATTGGTAAATAAAGATTATTTATGGTTTCATAATCAAAAGTTATTTAACAGTGGCCAACGGCAGGGAGACAGAGGCAGGACTTTTAGGATTCCTGGGCAAAGGACTGAGAGAGAAGGAAGGAGTTAGCTGCCATGCCAGGAACAGAGTAGCTGCCACGCCTGATAAGTAAAGGACAGAGAGACAGCCAGCATGTAAGAGCCAGGGAAGAGCAGCCCCAGCAACCCCAGCACCCCTGCCCCCTGCCCCACTCCCAACTGGGTCTAGGGCAACAATGGAATAGAGATTTTAGTAAGTAATAACTCAGGAATACCAAAGGGGAGGTGTTAGCCACATGGAGGTTTAGGCTTGGCCCAGCCATTGAGCTGCTTAAGGCATATTAAGATATAAGGCTGCGTTCTGTGTGTCTTTCATTTGGACACGAACCCGAAGCTGCTGCCAGGTTGATTAGAGAAGAGATTAGTTGACAACTGCAAAGTGGGTGTGTGGGTGTGTGTGCACATGTGTGTGTGTACAGTTTAGTTTCACCTCATTTTGCCAAGTATACACATTCTAGAAAATCTGACTACATTCCCGTTTTGCCCAAGGGGCTGAATAACTTAAGAAGGTAAAGATCAAGTCAGGGGCGAAGGCTCAGGGCCAGTTCCAGCCTTACAAGCTCTGCCTTTACTGAGCTATCGAGTACAGGCTTCCCTCGCAATCACAGGGCCAGCCCAGTCTCTGCATCCTGAGCTTCAGCGACTGGAGGGGCACTAAAAGCGCACATCCTTGTCTTCTCTCAGAGACAGTGCGTGGTCCAGAAATCAAAAGAATCGGGCTTCCACAGGACAAGAAGCACTGAGATCAAGTCTCCACTGGGTCCTGAGCTCACACCAAGTACTTTGGCACCCAAAGGCCTGAGGTTTCAAGCGCGCACACAGAGTCCTTATTCATATTTTGTACACTCCTCTTATGAGACATTTACAAGGAGTTGGGCTTCATGGTACAGGCCTGTGATTCCAGCTATTTGTATTGCCTCAAAACAAAAAGTACAAAAAAAAAAAAAAAAAAAAAAGAAAAGAAAAGAGGGGGTGGGGGCTGAGAATATAGTTCAGTGGTACAGTATTGTATGCTCTACTAGCTAGTGTATGTGAGGTCCTCAGTTCCCAGTATCTCACACACACATACACACACACACACACACACACACACACACACACAGAGATGTGATTCACTGGGGTCAGGGGCTGAATGCCATCTAGGCCCCCAGCAGCTTTGCATCCTTCTTGAATAGTCTCCTATGCCATCAGTATCTTCTTCTTGGACAGCTCGGGTCTGGGACCAGGGAGCTGTGGGACCGGAGGAGCAGGCCTGAAGGAAGAGTGGGGTCAATGGGGATGTGTGTCAAAGCATGTCCAAACCTGGAAATCTTGTCCTTAGATGGGCAGGAATAGGATTGCTCCCCGACACTGCCCCAGGCACTAATGTCCCAGCTCAGGTAACCCTACGCCCCACACCTTTGCCTCACCAGAGGAGGTGGCTTAGCCAGTAGACAGGCTAAATAAACTTCCTTTCCCCTTTTAAGATCATGTCCAGAAGTACCTGGAATTTACTCCTCATCAGATGAAGCACCCCCAGCACCCTGGCCTACCATTGATGTACATTCATCCCCCAAAGGTTTAAATAGCCTTTGTTCTTCCCCAAATAAACTGAGTCAGTTCTTGAAGCTGTTCCCAGGCGTGTGGTCTCTGCTAGTGTACTTACTACTGACTAAGACTCTGCCACCATCATCCCTCCCCTCTCCCCCCCCCCCCCCCCCCCCGCTGGACCCTGTCCCCCCATAATAAACTTCCCTCCCTTCGGTCCAGCCAGGTGCACAACAGAGCCTGACTAGTCTGGACAGAGTGTTAAGTCAGCTTTGCAGTTCACACAGCAGGAAAAGCCTTATCATCTTAAATTATAGTCACTTCCAGGAAGAAGCCACCAAGGCCAGCTGCTTACCACAGTCATGAAATAGCCCTGCTGCTACAAGCAGGCTAGCACTTGACAAGACTGATACTCTTAGCTCTACACTGGGCAGACTCAACCATCAACAGTGGCCAGGAGATCTCTTTATTGGAAGAAATGGGTGTGTCTCAGACATATGGAAAATGACCGTTGGTGTGTTTGGAAGCCAAAAGAGGAAAGGGAGTGGGAAACTCAAGTGGACAGGAACCAAGCTGGACTGTTTTGTTTATTGGCTAATTTATTTGCTCTTTTAGGGATTCAACTTAGGGTCTCAAGAAGGCTAGGCAAGCACTCTTCCACTGAGCTGTATTCTCTTCCTTTATATCATTATTTATTGCTTATTTATTTTGTGTTTTTGAGATAAGGTTTTACTACGTTGCTCAGGATGGCCTAGAACTCTCTATGTAATGCAGGCTGTCCTTAAATTCAAGGCAGTCTTCCTGGCCTAGTCTTCTGAGTGCTGGGATTGACAAAATGACCCACCACACCCAGCTTTCCTCTGCCCTTTTTAAAGTTAACTTTTGAGACAGGATGTCAGTAAGTTGTCTTAGGCTGGCCTTTAATTTGCTCTGTAGCCTAGGCCGGCTTTGAACTTCCAACCTGCTTCAGCTTCTTAAGTAGTGGGTTTGAAGGCCTGCACCATTAGACCTGGCCTAGTCAGATTTCTGAACATGGACCTAGAGCATTTTTTTTTTAAGGGAGACAGAGGCTTGGCCTAGTGTAGGGAAACTAAAGGAATTTAAGAGAACGAGTTGACAAGTAACAACAACTGCTCTGTCTCCCAAAGGGCAGGTGGTGGCAGAGGCTAGACTTCTTCAAGGCAAGGATCAACCAGAGGCTGCTCATGACAGTAGCCTTTCCGAGTGGCCTGAGTGAGGCCAGCGCCTGCAGCTGTTATCTTCTGGGGGTGGTTTAGGAGAAGCATAGTTCCTTGAGACGATAGCACAACAAAACACACTACGGTTGTCTTAAAGGACAGAGCTTAAATCCCCTTCCGGCTCAGCTTATGTTTCTACTCTTTGCTAAAACAGTTTTTTTCCCCCAAAAGTAACTTTAAGACAGTTATTCACTCTGTGCCTTACAGGGGCCCCACTGCGAAATGGGCGAATCCCAGCCCAGGAACCAAGGTGAGGATCAACAAGATAGACATGGATAGATCCTAGCAAGGTGTAAAACTTCTGTTAAGTATATCAGCCCCAATAGCATCACCACGGGATGAAACCTCTGTTGTCCCTGTTTTGGAAGATAACTCTAATAAATGCAGTCACAAACTACTAAAAATGCTTTTTGGGGTTTTTTTTTGTTTTTTGTTTTTTTTGTTTTTTACTAATCCACTGGTTCAAAAGACATGGTTTCACAGAATTGGGGACACAGCTTAGTGGGTTAGTGTTTACCTAGCAACCACAGGCCCTGGGTCTGATCCCCAGTAATGCAAATGAAACCAAAGCAACTGAGAGCCTAAGTCTCACACAGTAAGGTCTTCTCAGTGTGCACTGTAGTTTCAGGAAGTAAAAGAAATGTGCCCGATGGCCAGGTGCTGAAGATCTTAATCTGCGGCAGGATGAGTAGACTCTAAGGCACTCTACGACTCCATTCCAGGAGACGGGACTATCTGGTGGAAAGGCTTCTAGGCTTTAGGCTCCTTAGAGCCCAGAAAACTAGAACTACTCTGTCGTCATGTCAAGGTGGGAAATGGCCTTGTGGCTTTGGGAGGGTGAATGTACCTCTAAAACCTACAAAGTCAGGTCTTAATGCCAAGCCAGCATTAGATCATAGGCATAAAGAAGGATCCTCAAACACTCTCTTTGCTTGCTTTCATAACCCTTTCTCCTGATTGGAGAATAAGGGCTATAAACTGAACATAAGTCCAAAGCAGATGAGAGCAAGCTTTATCTATATTTGTTGCTTATTTGGGGACAAAATCAGGAAGGCAAGTAGAGTCCCCACCCCCCTGACTGAGGTCTGGGAGAAATTATTTCTATTATCTGAGCTCAATATGCAGTCATTTTCCCAAGCTACTTACAGTGTACTTTGGTCTAGGACAGGACACTTGCTTCTGTGGCTAATTATTTTCTTATGAGCCCTTCTATCATCATCTGATAGCAGAGCACCCAGGTGTCTAGGGAGCTAAGAAGGGGCTTTCCCCCTTGGTCCTGGCTCTGACCTTGCAGCCAGCTCTGTGGTCTGCTTCCGCTGACCAGGAGCCCATTTGTCCAGTGCCAAAGACCAGATACAGGGTCCCAGAAAAACACTTCTGCACAGCTATCTATGCAACATGCCCCAGTGAAGTCCACCTGGTTCCATTCTCTAACTCCTCAGCATGCTTTGTTTGTATCAAGGAAGGCAGCGGCCCCTGAGTTCTCTCTGCACCAGACACTGATCTGGGAATGTTGCGGCACAATGGCCCACAAGCTACTTACAGCCTAGTTGGAGAAAGTAACTACTGCACGGGTTAAAAAAAGATCACAAAATAGTAGATGCAAGATTAGTAGGGCTAGGACACAGGGTGGGAGCGCAAAGCTTTCGCGATGAGGAAGATGAGCCTCAAGGTAGGTGCTGTCTGTGCCCTACATCTAGGTGTATCCCAAGCTTATGCAAACCTATTAGGTAGAAGACTGAGGACTGTATTAACTTTAAACTTAGGAGGATGCATTTTCTGGGGGAAGAAAAAAGTAGCTCTAGGTTTTAATGGGATACTCAAGAGGGTATAGGCCATAAAAAATATCACTGCCACCATCCTCCATGTCTCCCATGATATGATTGTCTCTTATGTTCAGTGCATGGGTGAACCCAATTCTCCTGTAGAAGCTACAGCTAATGATCAACCTGCAGCAGACAGGTAGGAAGGGGTGGGGCTAGGAGACAGTATGTTTTAGGATTAAAGGGTCTTCCAGAGATGCTACAGGACTGAGAAGGGATGAATTTAAGGGCTTAGTGTGGGATAGAGGTGGCCTGGAAAGGGAGAAGTGGGAGACATTCTCCAGAGACATTCAATAGAAAGATACCCTGCCCCTAATTAGTTCCTGATGCCTATTCAGGCTGGGTGGAAGGCCTTTGGGTGAGCCATCTCATCCCTGGGCTTTTAACAAACTGCTTTGGTCCTTTAACTTTGAGTCTTACCCACCATCACACACTGGCCTCATATGATGACAACACCCTTTTTTTTTTTTTTCTGGGAAGGAGGGTAAGGTAAATTCTCATATAGTCCAGACTGCCCTCCAACTTGCTGCATAGCTAAGACTGGCCTTGAACTCCTGATCTTCCTGCCTCTACGTCCCAAGTGTTGAAATTATGGTTGTGTGCCACCACACACAGCTAAGATGCCTTTTTAAAGAAAAACAAACAAACAATAAACTCAAGTGGAACATGTGTGACTAACATGCATGTTTGCATGTGTGTGGTCATTCTTATGAGTGCACATGC
>JADRCC010569157.1:0-20270 GCA_019843855.1 Hylomyscus alleni
TGAACAAGAGGGGCTGTTCCCCTTGTTGCTGTCTTCTGGCAATGGCAATTAAATTCAAGATGCAGTTAATCCCTGTCAATACCCGTCCACCCTACATTCTTGGCAAGCTTAGAGAATTCTGTAGGGTGGCTGAGAAACGCATGTAGGCAGAGATGATAGGTGCTTCCAAATGCTTCTGCTTTGCTTTTTTCTCCAGGACCTTAGTCTACATCTCCCCACCACCACCCCCAAATCAGGTACACATATCAGGTCCCTGCTGGGGGCCAAGGCCAAGGCCAGGACCAGTATACCTTGCTAACACCATGCTCACATGAGATGGAACTGTCTAGAAAGAGGCTGGATTTATACAGAGCAATGAACACTGAGTTCCCCAAAGCCATCTATTCAGTCTCCAGCCAAGAATAGACATGTGCACGAGAGAGATTTTTCAAAGAGGAAATGCATTTTCTATGTGCAGTTAAAGATACAATTGGGAAATACTCCTTAAAATGATGGAGTCCATTGATGAAAGCCCACATAAATCTCCCTTACCCCAAAGAGAATGCCACTATTCGCTGCAAGGGAATGAATAGCTCAGATCCGAAACTCTTCAGGAAAGCCTGCTTTCTGTAGGTGGAAAGGTGGGAGGAGGGAAAGCCACTTTAATATCCTATGACTCAGTGGCCCCTCTTCCAATTGGCTACTCCTACTGCAGTCTTTGGCATATTTCTCCATCCTCTGGCACCTAGGTAGAGATGCTCTTGGAATCTGAAACGCTGTGATACTTCTTAGGAGAGTAAATATCTACTTCAAGAGACACACTGTTTTTGAACAAAAGAAACAACTTAAGAATTAAAGTCTTGGAAGATGATGACTGGAAAGTGTGTCATCTGACAAAACACATACACACACAAACCAAAAACCAAACCAAACCAAACCAAACCAAACAACAACATCAAAACCAATACATTTGTGGCTCTTCACCACTGGTTTTGCAGAATCCACACTTTTGTTCTCAGGGAGGTCTTCCTGTCTGGCTGTAACACTTAGCTTTCTTACAAGTAGAAGAATATTCAACCTGGAATGTAGTTAACAACCCTAAAACTGCAAAGCATTTTACAAATACAGTTTGCTATAAATAAGTGCCATTTGCTTTAGGCTAAATCTGTATCCTCCAGCACACAGTGGATAAGTTTCCCCAATAGAATATCATGGTATGAGAATATTGGCATCTTTAATGCTGAGAATCTCACTGTGTGTGTGCCCATGGCCTTAGGCATGTACATATTGACCCACCTCAATTCAGGGGCCCAATACAATGATGAAAGTGACCAAGTCATTCTTATGCAGGCTCTGTTCTGCTTGTGTGAACTCACAGGTCACAAAGGTGAATTACTTGTTGTGAAGTAAATTGGTACAATTCCTGTAGGATTCTGAGGACTGCTTAAAAATCTCTCTCCTGAGCTGGTGCCTAAGGCAATGAGATGCTAATGACATCACAGCTAGAACTACACAGGCAGTTCATTAGGCAGCAAAGAAATCAAATGCAAACTAATCAGATCACAGCTTTGGGGGTGAGCTTCAGATGCACGCAAAGAAGGTTGGCATGGGCCAATGAAGTACAGTACAGTTCAGCAAGATGTACCAGAAGACTGCCCAGCCACAGCCAGTACGCCAGGAACCACCTCAACCTTTACCCCTACCTACTGAGTGAGCCATGATTCCAAGTTATCCAACTCACATTGCCCTCATCTCAGTTCTTCCAAGTAGAGGAACCCAACCTGGAATGTCACTAACAATCCTAAAATAGGTTCCAGTCAGTCTCTTCAAGTGGAAAGAGTTTGAAGTCAGTTGGGACTTGAACTGAACCCCTAGTCATGCCACAGACACGTATTCTCTGAGACTCAAATCTTAACTACAAAGGACATACACTGAGCACTACCTATTGTTCCAGATGTCTGATCATAGCTTCCTGAAGTCAGGAACATTGCTGTTCTTACCTTTGATTTTCATCTCCCTAGATTATTGTCTGTATCTGTGTTTGTATCTAGATGTATTTAGAGCTATCATCATCCTCTTTGCCTATATCTTCATTCTTTGTGTATCCTGGGATAATTATCCTAAGCTCCAAGCACAGGTATGAATGATTATAAAATATCAAGCTTAAATAATAGAATCAAAACATTTGCCAAATAATTCTCCTGTCCCTTTCAAGGTCCTCTAAGAATCAAGTGAAAAATGCAAGGCATTACTGTGGTAGCAGCTGATCCTGTGACTCCAGCCAAGTTCTCTTCCTTAAGTAGCAAAGCCTGTTAGGGCATCCACTTATACAGGTTACATGATGTCATACCCAAGGTCTCCCTATTTGTGGCCACCATCTCCTCCATATTCTCTTGGCAGCCTCTTCCTCTTCTTGCACATCTCAGCTCAACAGAAGGGTCCGATGATACCCCAGTTGTTGAAACAGCTCAACTCCAATTCCCCCCTCTCTCTCCCTCTCTCTTTCCCCCCCTCTCTGTGTGTGTGTGTATGTGTGTCTGTTCTTCCCTCCCTCTCCATCCCTCCAACATTTATTTAATATTAAATTACATTCTCTCCCCAACCTCTATCCTTTCCTTCATGTTCAATATCGTGAAAGGGAATTAGCAGTTTTAAACCTACTCCATGGATGACCTCAGTTGTTGGTTCTTTCCTTTACCTCTTGTCAGCTGGATGCTTAGGACAGGTTTCATGGCCTTCTAGAGTCTAGAATTCCTTGTATGAAAAGTAGAAATGTCTGGACTGATGATTCTTCACTAATACAACCTATAACACAACAGAGCATGGTGATTCATGCCTGAAATTCCAGCACTTGTGGGGCAAAGTCAGGAAGATCAGAAGTTTAGAGCCATTCTTTGGTACAGGATGAGCACAAGAATCTGTCTTGTCTCAAAACACCCAAAACAAAACAAGCAAATCACAAAGTCAATCTTGAACAGTCCTCAGGACACAGCAAATGTACTGTCAATCCATTTACTCTGACCCTGCTTGTCCATTTACCCTGTTCTGCCTACAACCAACATTACAATATGCTGAGTGACACTGCCTTGCTCTCCAGTACAATACCTCACAGTATTCCAAACAAATATTTATTGAATGACAAGAGTGTTTATTGAATAGTGAAATCTTTTCCAATGAATTGTATATAAAGTGATTATGTCCTGTATTCTTCAAATGCCAACTAGACAGCTGAGCTTTCTTTAACTTGGAGCACTGTTGTCCTTGGTTCATTTGAAATGTTCTAGATTCGACTGAAGTAGTGGGGTATCTGAGTGGTTTCTACTACTCTTAGGTATAAAGATTGTTCAGAGACAACTAGGTTACAAAGATTTAGCTAAATACTGTAGAAATTGCATTCTCCAAAATTTTCAACTATATGTGTGCATATCCATGTGGATGTTGAGCAATTTATTTACTGGAGAAGTGAGGATTTGGGCTTAAGAATGGGAATATGCAGAGCAGTCAGCTCTGGTGCAGAAGGACAGCACTTAAAGAAATGTGGTTAGAAAATCTGAGTTCTCTCAAATAATGCCTTCCTGTAGCAAAAGGTCAGGATTGATGGCCCAGGGCCCAGCAGAAAGTACCCAAGGACTGTATGGAATGAAAAGCACCAGTAGGGGAGGGAAAGGGAAGGAAGTTCTGGGTAAATCTGGAGAACAGAGGCATTCCAGGCAGACTGGGAGTTTGGGCTCACATATGTTTCTTCTCCAGCACTGAGGGATAGCTGGACTCTAATGACTGACATAAGAAAGGGAGACACCCAGAAAACTGTACCTTCTACAGTTTTCCTAATCTCCCAGCCTCAGCCTGCACACAGGAACCACTCTAGGTTCTCTGCTCTCATCAATCAATTCACAGTAGCTCCAAGCAAGCAACCTACTTAAATAATAGAAATCATTGGTTCCCATTTGACTGATGTATTAAGAAAAAAACAAAACAAAACAACAACAAAATGCTACAAGAGTTTATATACTTGACCTTTCCTACAAATGAATCCTAAAAAGACCCTTTCTTCAGCAGGTACCCTTTGTTTTGTTCTAACATTAATATCACTATACATTTCAGACTCGGTCCTTTGTGATTTAACCAGGAAATTTCTAGAAATAGTGCCTCTTTGCTATCATCAGACCCTGAAGTCAGCCCCTGGAGAGCAGTATCCAAGGCTGTGGTGAAGTATCTGTCATCAGATGCCCACTGACCACAGCAATATCCAAGGCTGTGGTGAAGTATCTGTCATCAGATGCCCACTGACCACTTCGTAAAGTGCCAACAGCTGAGGGATCCAAAGATGAACGATGGCTTCTGGAGAAGCGGGTTTTTGTTTAATTGACACTTACCCAGAAGAACGCTGACTTTCTCTTCGCTCCTTGTTGACATTTTTCTTTTCTAAAAACGCAGTGTTCCAATTTCCTGCTTGCTTCATAAAGCATTGCCTACCAAACAGAATTAAACCTTTCCCCCAAGTGCCTCCAGGTGATGGTTTTGTTCATCAATTATGACTATGCAGATTTGGAAGTTAGAGGAGACAGAAAAAAAACTGGCATCAATGCCCCAATGGCTTTTAAAAATTGATAGATAACACAATGTTATAATTTCTTAAGCTAATCCTCTTTTCATGGGCTTGTTTTCTAACAAATAAGCGTCAGCTTGAGGTCCCTAGCTAATTAGGTTCATGTTAAATTTAGATTTGATGTAGGTACAGTATTCAGCTTTCGCCAAAAGTTGTTAGTCAGCTTTGTCATGGGAGCAGTGAATTCAATAATAAATGGCCTAATTCACCAGGCGTCCCATGATGCCTCCTTTGGCATCAATATGGCATCAATAACAATGATATTGGGGTCAAAGTTCAGTCAATGAAATTTTATGGTATCAGAACTTACCAATGAACTATAAGACAAACACCAAAATAACCTTTAAAATTAAGCTGTGACCTCCATCTGCACCCTTCTTTTAACCATTGCAATTTTTGTGTAAAGAAATAAAAGTGAAGTTAACTCAGCCAGGTAAGCAACTTTCTTCTGGAGAGTTTCTGGAAATCATCTCTGCACAGCCCATACATCTCAGGAGGGGTGAGGATCAAATCCAAGAATTGCTGGAAAGCCCTAAAGATTTTGCTGCATAAACAAGCTCCTCCATTCAGCCTCACTGTTAGTCCCCAGTGTGCAAGAAGCTGTCTTATGCTATATTGCACCTGTCATGGCTCATGCCCAGTGCTCCACACTCGAAGGTATTCAAGTCAATGAATGCACAGGAATAGAAGGAAGCAACAGAAATTATGTCCATCCTCTATCTAAAACCCCTAAAGGATAGTCTAAACTTTAAGATTCACCACATGGGCAACACCAGAGAATTTAAACCTAAGCCAGATTATCCAGAACGGTTTGCTAAGTGTCCCCATGAGGATGGGAATGTGGGAGGCTGGGCTGAAGCCATAGTCACTGAGTCCTAGAAACAGATGCTCTTTTCCATCTCTTGCTTTCATTCCCCTTCCCATTCTACCCCCATACAAGTAATCCCCCATATAAGTAATCCCTCATACAAGTAATCCCTCATACAAGTAATCCCTCATACAATTAATTGACTGGAATCTTGCACAGACTCACACAGGAAACATGGTCAACTACACTTGGTTTTGTGGATCTTGTTTCACTTACTTCCATAGGAGGGATTTACCCAGTACATGCCCAAAGAGTCCAGCACGGGTGTTCTGAGAGAGCAATCTTGGCTTTGGCTAGATTATAAGACTTCCTTGTGTGCACTGTGAGATGTTAGGAATGGAAACTTTAAAACGTTGTATGATGCTACTTTTCAGTTGTCTCCCATACCCTCATTTTTTTTTTTTTTTAATTTCTAAATGCCTTTCAGGAAAGTCAGAGCCAATCACCAAGGTTTGCTCTTGCCAGGTCAGGACTCTCGGTTTCCTAAGGATGCATTTACAAATCATCATCAAGTGGTTTGAGTGATAAAAATGCATTCCCTCCTGTTCTGAAGGATAAAGGTGCAAATTGAAGGTACAGTCCAAGCCATGCTGTTTCTGAAGGCTGGGAAAATGGCCATCATTGTTTCTTAGAACTTCTGGAGGATCCTGGCACTTATTTTAATTCCCTGACTTGAAAAGCTGTCCCTCCAATCTTAACCTCAGTGGACACACGGCTTCCTTCTCTGTGAGTCTGTGACCGAATCTGCTTCTTCCTCTTATATGCTTGTCATTGGATAGAACATCTATCTTGAGTCCCTGATCACCCCATCTTAATGTAATTCCCTTAGCAAACACTCTTTTCAAATCAATTAGTGTGATGAGGTAGCACATGGGCCTGGATTCTAGTCAACCAGTCACTGTGACCCACTTTTAACAATGTGAGTCCTATGATGCAGAGCTAGGGAGGTTTCCTTTACTGGCCATCTGGGCACTGGCCACCCCTTGGCTTCCTCCCAGGGCACACAAGCGTTGGAAAAAGGAAACACGTTTCTGACTCCTTTAGCATCCTGCTGCTTAGCAGCAGCTGCATACAGCTTCTTGTCCATGTCAAAATAAACCTGACACAGAAATTCAGAGTCACAGCCTTCAGGGTACACAGAGCTGGTCTGTATTATCCCTGCTGTTTCCCCACAGACAGAGTGGCATGTGTGAGAGGGAGGGGGAGGAAGAGAGACAGGGCTGGGAGACAGATGAAAATGAGGAACACCCACTGCCTTTACTATTTTCTAATCTCCATTAGCCGGAAGACACGACTGGATAGGCATGTTCAGTAGACTTCTAGGAGAGAGCCTCCATGCTTGTGTCTGGAAGTATGGAGGTAGGCTTTCCATCTCTATTTCTCTTGTGAGGCTGAACTGAGAAAACAAAGATATACCCCTGTAATAGTTGCAGGGCAAGTGTTTTTCTTCTTTTGGGGTCCTCCTCAAGAAAGATCCAAGAATACCCTCAGAGGAAGAAAAAAGATGACCCCGAAAAGCAGAAAGGATCGGAATCCTGGAGATGAAAAGGAGCTCCAGCTTTAACTTCCACCTCAGCTAACGCTGAGGATCCGCCCATCTACAGAATGGAATTAATGACGCTTTCCTCCACCCACACCACAGCATTATTCTCAGGTAGGAGACCTGTGTGTGGCCATCTGGCTCTCCAGCTCAGCAGTCCATCACTTGCCTCTCTTCATGGTGCATGCTGCACTTTGGAGGATGCCTGCCTCTTGATCTATCCTTGACCCCTTCCCTGTGTGCATCCGCCTGTCTAGCTTCCCTTAAGCCTGGACAGGAGCACAGGGCAGGAAACCTTTGGAGAGTTCTGAAATAGGGCAACCCCGATACAGTAGCATGGATTGTCCTGGCTCTACATTTAAAGAATGGGGCTGCTTGTGGTGTATGTGGCTGAGTGTGGACAGCCTACATGAGTTATGCACAGGTGGGGAGTCTCTGGAGTGAACTCAGCTCCATGGTGTGATATTCAAAGCTTCAGCAAGATGCTGCAGAGGCTGGTTATAAATATCCTTAACTACCAAATGGTCTAGAAATTTTTAATAAAAATATTATTCAATAATAATACTACTCCAGCCAGCAAGGGAATGTTGTAACAGTCTCCATTTTCCTCTGGATACTCATCTAGCTTCTGTTTTTCAAATGAATTTGGATGTTAAATCCTTTTGCTGCCCTGACCAATTTATTCTGCAAATTAACTATATATGACAGAACTTAAAGTCCGTCGCCACTTAGCTCTGCTTCGGTGAAATTTATGCTGCTTCTCTGCCTGCTGGAGCTGTAAGCTCAAATATATTGTGACTCTTGCTGGTGATTTGGGATTCTGTACAGTCCTCTCACCTCTTGGTCCTCATCTCTTGAGTTCTAAAAAGTGCTGAGTGGGCCAGGCTTCTTTGACCTCTAGGTGACCTGTGCCCTCAGTTCTCAGGTCCTCTGGTCTCTGTGGATGCCTCTCTCAACCTCAATGAAGTTCTCATTATGAGATGCGGCTTTACTCAGGGCTCTAAGCCAAACCAGTGGAGAGACTCAAGATCCTCAGACTGGTTTTGAGAACCATGTGTCAATGGTGGAAGCAGCCCAATAGTATGAGACAAGAAGGCCAATGGTTAGGACTGCAGGAATGCTAAGACAGCAGATGAATATGAGGGCATATTTAAGAGAATACACTGATGAAAATGATGGAGGGAAGGCCAATACTGCCATGAAAAACCTACATTGGAAGTTGGTTCTGCTTTTGTTGGACCAAGTGCAGAGTCACATTCATCCTAGGGGAAGCAGAATTACAAGATACTGGGAGATGTGCTCACATGAACAACATCTGAAGGAGATGGGCTTAGCATGCATACAGTAATGCCTAGCAGCTCTCTGGTGAGTCATCTCCTAGATGTTTAGCTATCTAGTGGGTCATTACCTAGAAAAGAGATCACATGTTTTCAATGTATTTTCTGAGAGCAGAGTTCAGACCAAAGGCAGAAAATAAGAGTGAGATGGGTTTATTGTGCTTTGGACTGCACTGAGTACCTGCTTGGTGCCAGAAATGGCTCTCTGTGTTCGTGGAGGAAAATGTCAGATGGTTAAGGGAATAAAGCTCATCTGACAACATTCCTTGATACAAAGAATAGAAAGGAACATGTCAGTGATGTTAGGGCTTGTGTTAGAATAACAGGAGATCCTTTGGTACAAACCCAGAGAAGCACTGGAACCAATTCTACTGGGGGAGGTAGGCTAAAGGCAGAAACCAAATTCCTTTAAGAATGACTTAATATTTTCAGCTTGCACAAAGTAGGCTAGACAGCCTTGGAGACTGCAAACTATTAACCAGAGGTATTATTCACGTAGAAACTGGGGATCCACTTCTTGGGGGGGGGTATCAGCATACTGTAGGCATTTCAGAATGAGTTCCGTGTCCCCTTTAAAGCCAAGCTAAACTTAAGCTCACTGTTTGCAAATTAGTGGAGTTGGGTATTTGCATCTCATCAGGCACCCTTTGGGTACTCTGACTGAAGCAGGCTTCAAGTAACATGTTGAGATTTACCGTTCTGGACAAGAGTAATAATTTATTAAATATTGCCAGAATACCTTCTAAAATTATTATAAACATTTCTAAAAAAAAAAAAAAAGGTTAAATTGTGGGATAGGTATTTTAAGGATTTCAGCTCCAGAATGTAAAGGACAAGGTTGAGTCACTGATTTCAGCTCTGATGACCTTGACCTGAACTGTTCCTGAAGTAAGCAAAGGTTGCCCTCAACCAGGAGGTTGTGATGGATCTGCATAGATTACTGTCAGAAGCAGCAGACTATATCATATACCACAGTCAATGTGCTCCCTGGATTTTACAAGACAAACATCCTGTGTCTTCTGTCCTACTTATCAACCAATTAAGGCAGAAGCATTCTAGATTCTTGACCAGAGAAGAAATCTGTTCAATTACTTAAGTTCATCTTCTCATCAAGAAAGGACTCTAATGCCAGCTATAGCATATGTGCCTGCAATCCAAGCACTCAGAGGCTGAGGCAGGAGGATCTCAGGTTCAAGTCCAGCCTGAGTAACATATGGAGTTTGATGACAGTCTGGGCTACACAGTGGCATCTTGTCTGAGAGATGGAGAAAAAGGTAAGAGAGAGAGAAAAAAATAAGAGATAAAGGGTCTGTCTTAGTCAGGGTTTCTATTTCTGCACAAACATCATGACCAAGAAGCAAGTTGGGGAGGAAAAGGTTTATTTAGCTTACTTCCACATTACTGTTTATCACCAAAGGAAGTCAGGACTGGAACTCAAGCAGGTCAGGAAGCAGGAGCTGATGCAGAGGCCATGGAGGGATATTCCTTACTGGCTTGCTTCCCCTGGCTTGCTCAGCCTGCTCTCTTATAGAACCCAAGACTTTCAGCTCAGGGATGGCACTACCCACAAGGGGCCCTACCCACTTGATCACTAATTGAGAAAATGCTCCACAGCTGGATATCATGGAGGCATTTCCCCAATTGAAGTTCCCTTCTCTGTGATAACTCCAGCCTGTGTCAAGTTGGCACACAAAACCAGTCAGTACATTTGACCCCTTGTCAACTTGACACACACACAAATCACTATTAAGCCTCAACCCTTACTTTCTTATTCTTCCCCAAGATGTAAAGTCCCACAGTCTTTACATATTAAAAGTTTAATCAATTTAAAATGTCCAATACCTTTTAAAATTCAAAGTCTCTTAACTGTGGGCTTCACTAAAATACTTTCTTCCTTCAAGAGGGAAAAATATCAGGGCACAGTCAATCAAAAGCAAAACCAATGTCTGGGAGCCAACTCACAATCTTCTGGGCTCCTCTAAGAGCTTTGGTCACTTCTCCAGCTCTGCCCTTTGTAGCACACATCTTGTCTTCTAGGCTCCAGATGCCTGTACTCCACTGCTGCTGATGTTCTTGGTGGTCATTGCATGGTACTGGCACTTCCAAAACACTGCTGTCTTCCGCTGTACCTAGGCTTCACCAATAGCCTCTCATAGACTGTCTTCATGGTGCCAAGCCTCAATTCCTTTGCATGATCCCTTCAGTCCTGGGAAATCAATTGCAAACTGAGGCTGCCCCTTCACCAATGGCCTTCCATGGCCTCTCACTGTGATGAGTCTCAGCTGCTCTTCATGACCCCTTCATGCCTTCAAAACCAGTACCACCTGGGTGACTCTTGCACATTACCAAGTCCTTCTGCAGCACAAGGTACAACCTTGGCTATCTCTGGAACACAGCCTCTTTGTGCTTTTCAGAAAACACTTCCCAGAAGATGTTACCTCAGTGATGCTGGTCTCTTCTTAATCACTGCTAATTTCTTAGCTCCAGTTAACCAGCATCAATAGTCCCAGTAATGCAAAGTTTTCACTTTAGTAGTTCTGGTATCTCGTTAACCACAGCTGATACTTCACCCCCAGCTAACCAAAACCACAGAATCTTCACAATCAAAACAACATGGGCCTCATAAAAGTCCTTAATCTTCCCTCTGAAATTTCACAAGCCAGGCCTCCATCTCTGCACTGTTCTCAACATCATCTTCCAAGTTCCTACAGGACATCCCACAGAGTTCTTAACACCCAGTTGCTCTTTTAGCTCAAAGCTCCAAAGTCCTTCCACAGTCCTCCCCAAAACATGGTCAGGTTGTCACAGGAATATCCCACTCCTGGTACCAATTTGTCTTAGTCAGAGTTTCTATTCCTGCACAAACATCATGACCAAGAAGCAAGTTGTGGAGGAAAGGGTTTATTTAGCTTACTTCCACATTACTGTTTATCACCAAAGGAAGTCAGGACTGGAACTCAAGCAGGTCAGGAAGCAGGAGCTGATGCAGAGGCCATGGAGGGATGTTCCTTACTGGCTTGCTTCTCCTGGCTTGCTTAGTCTGCTCTCTTATAGAACCCAGGACTTCCAGCCCAGGGATGGCACCATCCACAAGGGGCCCTACCCATTTGATCACTAATTGAGAAAATGCTCCACAGCTGGATCTCATGGAGGCATTTCCCCAATTGAAGCTCCCTTTTCTGTGATAACTCCAGCCTGTGTCAAGTTGGCACACAAAACCAGCCAGTACAGGGTCTGATGAAGAAATGAGAAAAGGCAGCACCCCTAAACACAGCCATCCAATGAGATGACACAAACGACATGAGAGGCAGATAAAGGCACATATTCTTTTCCCAACACAGCTCCAGTATGAACACATACCAACAGAGTGCAGTGTTAACTTCTCACTCAAATGTTGGAAGAAGCATTTTATCATTAGAGCTAACAAGATGGTACAGTAATTTTTGTGCTAGTTCTTAGAATTCTTATAACAATAGTAGATGTAGAACTAGTATAAATACTAAATAATAAATCTGTGTGTTTCCCATAGCCTTCTGCTAAAGAAAATAAAAGCTGTTGTTATTAATATAACATGCCCAAGTTGGTAGCTATAACCAATAAGGGTACCTGGTGGTTTTGCTACTTGTCCATTCAACTCTTTGCTTACCTGGGTCTCTGCTCTGGTTTGAATATGATTAAAATGTGTTCTCCAAGGTTTCAGATGTGCAGTTCTTCATAAGGACACATTAAAAGATTATTGGGACCTTTAAGGGATAGTTCCTTGAGTCACTGGGGAAAATTTGTGTGTGATTTAGGTAACACCTATGAGACCATTGAGATTGTTTTCACAGGGATGGGGCCTGTCATAAAAGAACAAGCTTGGATACTCCCCAGCTGCTTTGGCTTCTTGTCTGGTCTTGTGATCTCCACTGTTTGCTGGCACTCTCAAGCATTATGATGGCATGGATTTTGAGACCTTCACCAGACCCAAAAAGAAGCTATCAAGAATTTGAACCAAATAACCATCTTTCTTTATAAGTAAACAGCTTCCAGTGTTTTGTTAGTAATTACACAAGAACTAATGCTTTTCCTTAAACAACTAGCTTCCTTGGATAAAGATTGACCATAGAGCAGGAAAAACCAAGGCAGCAAATATATACAGTCAGTCAGACAGACAGACAGACAGACTCATAGCTCTTTCCTGAAGCAGAAAGTTCCAGAGTCTTTGGGAAGGCTAGATTCTCTGGAACTTCTGAGTTTAGTCACAAGATAGGATCAGGAAGGTGTCTATAAATAAAATTATATAAAATTATATAAAATTATAAAATGATGGGGTGAAAAGTCCTCACATTGGGAGGACACAAAGTCAGAGCCACAGGGTGAAACTAGAATTAGGTAAAGGTTTTTACAACATGCCTTCAAAATGCAGCTGGAGAGTCTATGGCTTATTATAAGGCCATGAAAGTACCCTGCTGTGTACCTGCAATGACAGGAGGGATTAGAACTAGAATATGGGCTCAGCTGTTCCTGGTTTCCCTACTAGAGACATGTAGCCCCTATAGCCACATAGCATGGGAACAAAGGAAGGAAATAATAAGCTACCAGGTAAATTTGAATATGAAACAAAATAAAATGTGTGGATCATTGGGTAAGAGTATTTGCTAAACAAGCATGAGGGATTGCATTCAGATACCAGCACATACAAAAACCAGAGCATGGCCACATATGTTCACCTGTAACCCAAGCACTATAAGAGACAGAGCCCAAAGAATCTATGGGGCTAGATTCCCAGAAGCTAGGTCAGGTTCAGTGAAAATACTCTGTCTCAAATAAATATGGCCATGATATCCTCATCTGGTCTCAGCATGCACGTACATAGGTAAGTGTAACTTCCCACACATATGATCATACTCCACACAACACAATAGTGAGAGGAGTAAGAAAGAGGAAAAGGAAGAGGAAGAGGGAAAAGTGAGGAGGAGGAGGAACAGAAGAGGAGGAAAAAGTGGAAGTAGAAGTGGAAGAAGAGGTGGAAGAGGAAGAGGAGAAGGAAGAGGAGGGAAAGGAAGAGGAGGAGGATGAGAAAGAAGAAGAGAAAGAGGAGGAAGAGGAAGAAAAGGAGGAGTAGGAGAAGGAGGTGGGGGAGACTACCACAGAGGCATTTCTGACTCGACTAATGATGTCCTTACAGGCATCCCTGTTGTGGGAATGTTTGTTCAGAGTGACAGGAGGGCTTTGGTCTTCAGGGAACACTAAAACGGGGAATGAACGTTTCTAGAAATTGTCTACTAATCATTATTAAAATGAAAAACTGGAGAGAAAAGAGGTTACTGGCCATGCTGAGCTTCATCTCAAATAAAAATGCTATACTAGTAGAGTGGGATTAAACTCTGATCTTCAAACCCATTCTTTTCCATTACAAAAGATTCTCTCTGAAATGTAGCCATGGTTGGATGATACTTACACAGGGCGGATGGTATATAAGTGAGAGCCATTAAGAACTTCTATTCTGTACCTTAAATAACTATTCATAATACTTATCTGTCAGGACAAAAGGAGTGTTCAGATTTCTAGATTATCTTTTGTTTTCACAGAAATGAAAAATGCCTGCCCTTCTAGGCATCAGTAAAACCCAAGGGGTATCTTTACCTTGTCTACAGCTGGAATCAGAAACCTACAGAGAAACACACTCCAATATATTGAGTCATAAATTCTATGTATTTCCAAAGCTTTCAGCCATAGAATCTTGTATTTAATTTTCATTCTTATAGTAACGAGGCTACTGCCAGCCAGTTCAGATATTGTCTTTACAGTGCTGTAGTGTCAAAAAAAAAAATAAGCCTACAAAATTCAATGTCTGTTCTTGTGTATACACTGAATCTCCAGCTAAATACCCCAGTGTCAATTAAATGGTATTAAGAGATATGGAAGAACTAGATCCCATTAAAAGGCTTTATCAGGAAGTTTGTAATACTTTAAAGTTCCAGAGGCTCATCAGACAGGGGAGACTTAAATGTTGCTGGGGTTCACATTTAAATCTCCAGGTCAAAACCACAGTCATTTCCTCCATGCATACATCATTTTAGCTCTTTCTTGAGCTTCATTTTTCAGACTCCTAGGACTTTCTTTCTATCAAAAAGTTTCTTAACATCAGGCAAAAGTCACAAGACCCAAACTGGAACTCAACTCAATTCAATAGAGCAAATACGAAGTTATTGAATGTCTATTTACAAGGTGCTCTATGGCTTTTCTGAATATCCTAAAATGAATTAAATGTAATCCCCACATTCAAAGGATCTGTCATCTCCCAGGTGAATGAATAGACACAGAAAATATAAAGAAATGGATCATGGAAGGGGCAGATTCTATCAGAGTGCTTGGAGTGAGAGAGGACCCTTGAGGCATGTCTTCTGGGACAGACCTCAAGGGATACAAGCATCCTTTAGGACAAAGGCATTGCCATTGATGGCAGAAGGTAACAGGCTATTTTTTAAAGGACAAGACTGAACATACTTTAGGCTACCTCTGCAGTATCCATGAACTACAAAACCAACTACAGACAATCAACGGAGGAACACATTTGTTCCAGTAAACCCTTGCTTACAGATCTAAAGCCTCATAGCTTGTACATGGTTTTACATAGTTTTCACATGTTACCAGCTTTGCTCCTTGTTTTATTTTATTTGTATTTTATAGCTTTCAAAATATGCTGTTACTATTCTTAGTTTGTAGGCCATTTAAAAGCTAGCAGCAGGCCAGAAGTGCCTGTGGGTCATAGTTTGCAATCAACCTCTCCTCTGCTGATGTTTTACTACAAAAAAAAGCTTTATTATACCTAACCTCACTGGATTCTTAGATTTGATTTTGAGGTAGGAATCATTATTTTTATTTATTAGACTTCCAGATAGAAACCTTGGGTCATGTGGGTTTCAAAGGCTTTGCCTCTACTGGGCCTAAACTACTGGGCCTCTTTGCCTCCTCATAAATGTCAGGAATACGTGAAGGTGGTACAATGAATGTTTTTTTGTTTGTCTGTTTGTGTTTTCCAGAGGCATTTTGAAATCCAAGAGTTCTCCTAACCAAGAATACAAGATTTGCTTGTGGTGGTTCTTGCTCCCTAGAGTCATTTTGGAATCCTGTGTTCATCAAGTTCTCTCTTTAACAAGTCATGGCAGGGATGGATATATACATTTTATTTCTAGAATATTACTCCCAAATTTGAAGGGAAAAAAAGTAGCCTTTCAGTATCTATTGCAAAGTTTCCCATCTCCTGTGGTGGGCCAGAGTCATATGTGGAAGGTAGTGAATTTGCTTGGAGATGGGACTGTCTAAGTCACTAAGTTCTCTCTTTATTTTTCTCTCCATTTTGAGGAACAATTCCCTCTTGCTTGGCTTCTTTGCGTTCTCTTGTTCAAAATCAATTTCCTTTCCTAAAGGCAATGGAAGAAAGGTGGAGATTGTCAGGTTCTCTCCACCATTTGGTATGATTACCCCAGTGGTGGTCTCCACCTCCTGTGGGATTCTCACAAATGCAGGCTCACCCTGAGCTGTCAGCTCTTTGATGACACAGACAGACTCATCAGTTAGGACAGATATATTACAGATGAGCCCTGCATCCAGCTCTGGGCTAGGCCCAGTGGGGAGTACAGACAGTTAGTCACCTTTCCTCAGAGAATTTATAGTCCACGTAGAAGACTAAGAAACACACGATAACAAAATGATTCCAGCTTTTCCTTATTAAATATTATCTATGTCCCTGGAGTGTATTCAATCAAATAAAAAACAATTTTGGACTAATTATCAGAGATTTATTCAAAAGGATTATTGCCAAGGTAGAAGTGGCAAGGATACTATTGTTATAGAGAGAGAAGAGCCATTTCCAGAGTGAGAACACTCTGATGGAACCTGCAAGTTTACTCAAGTTACATGGAAAGACTTTTTATTTTTATAGAGAAAAGTAAACAAAGCGAGAGATAATATGGTATGTGGGAATGTTATAATTGGATAGATCTGAGGTCAGCTTCCTCTCTGGGCTAGCTATGTACTGGCTTATCCTAAGGTAGGCCAGAGCTCAGAAGATGAAGAGAAGACACTAAATCAAATGTTGATTAACAAACTTTTCATTCCAACTGGTTGATGATACAAGCAATCCAACCAATTATTTATGAGACAAAGAAGAGGAATTTGGTAGTTGGCCTTACAACCTTATCAAAGGAAAATATGGAGTCTTTGGCAAGTCCATGTAAGTATCAGAGAGAAAGACAATCTCTTCCAAAGCACAGAAGGGTCCAAGGATTTCTTAGTCTCCCCCACAAAATACATCACTGTCAATTCATTACTTGAACCTTCAAGGTTAATGCTGAAATAGTCAAACTCATGCCCATGTCTGACCTCAGGGTATATAATCAGCCCTAAATTTTATGGTAGCAACTGAAGGTGTCAGGAAGAAGAGAATGAGTGTGGGAATGGAGAGGCTCCGGAATAAATGGAGGACCACATTTTATAGAATGAGTGGAGGCTCCCTGGGTTGTTAGGACACGGTATATTCCTTAGAGGGGAGTTCAATTAAAAACTCACAAAGGAGATGGTTGCTACAAAGTTATTAGTTTAACTTGGTGACACAAACTTTAAAGATACATGATAAGCCATGACACAGGCTCCCATAAAACCAGAACAGTAACAGAGGGTTTGAAGCTGCAATTTGGAGAAAAACACTTGCTAGAAGCTAAGTGAGCCTGGCAAGGGGACTGAAGGAGATACACGATGCAGCATCATGACCGGAGCCCATGAAGGTCTGAGAGAATGAGAGACCAGCCAGAAGACAAGGACAGCTATTCAGGCTTATAGTTCTGGGGGCCAGACTTACATAGTCGCTTTGTGCAACAAATGGAAGGCAAACCAAAGGGCTACTTTGAGAAAAAACAAGAGGATTCCATGATATAGCTGAGGAGTGACAGATCCCTCTTTCTTAGCTAAATAACAACAAAAACTCAGAACTGTTTGAAGTTTTTTATAGAACTTTGGTTTACAGAACCTCAGAAGGTTCTTTTGTCTAGAATACCTTAACAACATTATTTAAAGAAAAGGTAACCACAGAGGTTTTCATGCTTTGAAATGCTAAGAGAGTTTGTGTCAAAGTTAAGCTTATAAATCTTTTAAAAGCCTTTAAAACTCTAATATATAATATATATATGTAGGAGGAAATATATATATATGTGTGTGTGTGTGTGTGTGTGTGTGTGTGTGTGTGTGTGTGTATATATGTAGGAGGAAATAATAGCAGGCGGTGTTGGGGAAAAATAATTTGAACATTGAACTCAACTCTTGAAGAATACCTTGTTGAACCCATGTACTATGAAGTAGTACATATGAACTATGTACTACTTCAGAAAAGTCCTAATAACCTCATTATTCAGAACCTACCATGGCCCAGGACTCTACTGGCCTTAGGACCTTTCCAGTACACAGTATTTTTATTATCCCACTCTGTAGAAGAAAACTCTAAGGATCAGGGGGTTTGTCCCTTTGTTTGAAGATTATGTAGCCAGCAAGGATCTAACTACAACCTCCCTAGCACAGCTTAATGCTTCCTTCCATGTTACACATGTGCAAGATCTTCAGTAGCAGACATTCACAGCTGACTCCAGAAGTCCAGACAATCTGTTTTTGTTTTTTTTCTTGTTTTATTTCTTTTTTTTTTCTTTCTGAGTTGTTCTCACAACTCTAAGAAGTCCTTGCTGGATTTCATGCACTGTGAGCCTGCTGATACCAGCTTCCTATCTATTGGCATTCACCTCTGGTTCTACACGGCTTCCGGTGGTATCACTAGGATTTTAGATTACTCCTCTCCCTTTGTTCCCTAGAACCTGACATCTATAAACATGACAACACAGGCAGGAAAGGGCACAATGAGCAATCTCCTGCCTCCTAATGCAGGCTGGGGAGGAGAAGGGAGGCATGGATAAAGTCCTGATGTCTTATACATCCCTGGAATTGACATGCACCAGGCTAGTTCTCACAGTTGCTATGATCAAGAACCGTTTAGTGTTAAATTTAGAATAAAAACCAATTAAAAGATAACAAGGAAACATATGCTCGGAATAGCAAGAATCAAACATGACTGCTAGCTGCTGCAGGAAAGAGTTCATACGCTTTACTAGTCTGAATTTTTTCTTACTCATTCTCAGTCTCTCACACGCATCCCCGATTCATCTCTACCCAAATGGCTAGAGGGGAGCACACTAGAACATTTACTACAATGCCCACAGTAACCCGATACTGGAAACCACAATTTCAAAAAATTCCTGCTGATCCTTTCCCATGCCTTAGACCAGAAGAGTCTGGTTAGGGGTTCAACGGTGTATTAGAACAGTGACGTGGGTTAGGTTCAAGGTACTTCTACTTGAGATTATCACCATAGTGCTGGTAGCTAATAAGGTTAGCTAGCAGTTTCCTATTTCTTCCATCTACCTCAAGAAGATGTTCCTGAAGCTTGGGAGACCAGGAAAGATGCTTTCCCTCTAAACCCAGAGGGTGAAGTTGTTTTTTTTCTTCTTGTTCCTTTTATGCTACTATGATAAAATACTAATCAAAAGCAACTTGGGGATGAAGGGTTTATTTGGCTTAAATTCAAGGTCACAATCAATCACTGAGGGAAATCAAGGCAGGAACCTGGAGTTACGAACCTTGACAGAGAAATCACATAGTAAAATTGCTTGCTGACTCTCTTTGTCTCTGTCTTTGCCTCTGCCTCTGTCTCTATCTCTCTGTCTCCCCCTCCCTCTGTGTGTGTCTCCCTTTGTCTCTTGTGTTCCCCCATCTCTCTGTCTCCCTGTCTCTCTGTCTCTCTGCTTTTCTCTGTTTCTGTCTGTTTCCCTGTCTCTCTCTGTTTCTGTCTCTCTGTCTCTGTCTTTCTGTCTCTCTGTGTGTCTCTCTGTCTGTCTCTGTCTGTCTCTGTCTATGTCTCTCTCTCTCTCTCTCTCTCTCTCTCTCTCTCTCTCTGTCTGTCTCTCTAGCAGGCTCATGCTTATCTAGCTTTCTTCTAGAGCCTTGGACAACCTGTTTAAGGATGGTATATCCACAGTGGTTTGGACTCTTCTGGATACCTGTAGGCAAATCTGATCTAGGCAATTCCTCAGTCTAGGCTTTCCTCTCAGACAACCTTCCACTAGGTCAATCAGCAAAGCCACTGCCTTCATCATTACCAGCCTCTTCTCCATCCAGAAACAAGCTGTAATAGAACACAGTTCTGGTACCCAAAAAAAATCATGTCATTCAGTTTAATGCCTTTGCAGTTGTGCTAAGTGTTGATTTGGGAAGTTGTACAGGGCCTATGGTGGGTTCATTATGTCTTCTTGGGTAATTCCTTCTGTTATGTTCTGCTATGGTTCCCCACAACCTTGCCCTCCATACCCAGAGAGGCTAGCCTGGCAGAATTCCCTTAACTACTGTCACATCCACAGATCACTGGACATTGGTTTTCCCTTTACCTACTGGCCCTCATCAGTTCCTACCACCCCTACTCCAAAATGTTGTTGGATGCTCAACTTCTATGGTTCCTTACCCTCCAGTCATCCCCAGGATGTTATTAGTTATAGCTTTCTAAAGCACAATCAGATTGCAAGTTTTCCTGCTGAAATATCTCAGTAATGTTAAAGTAACCAAAAGAAGATATTGCTGACTGACCCTTAAACCTGACCCCTACACTCACTAAAGAGTCTGGGTGCTCCATATAGAGAAGGCATCTTTACTTCCTGGTTTTACAACCTAGACCTATGACCTGTTTAGATGCCCTTCCTGGGGTTGGCAATATGGAAGTTCCTTTACCTCCATCATTCAGTTCAGACAATGTTTGTCTTTCTCAAACCTGACCCAGGCTAGACCATATCTTGCTCTTTCTGTTTTCACACCATCAATAGCCCTCAGACTTCACTGCAACTTCGTGTTTATTGGTTACTA
>JADRCC010569158.1:0-13199 GCA_019843855.1 Hylomyscus alleni
GGGGGAAAGTGGCTTTCCAGGCAGCAGGAAGCAGGAAGACTGAAGCGAAGTCTGGTGAGTCTTCTCACTGCACACCCCAGCATCAGTCCCTCTGTGTGCTGAGTTCTAACATTCTCTGAGTCACTTGAGTAAGCAAAGAAGGGACAGGGAAGAGATGGGCAGAGATTAAACAGGAAGAAGGAGGTCTCTCGAACTTGATGGGGCTCCCAGGAGCCCTGGTGGTCAAAGGAAGATGGCATGAAAATAAGGAGGAGGGAGCGGACAGATTCTTGTTAGAGAGCTTCCAACCTGACCTCAGGCAGATGTGGGTGCTCAGGCTCAAGGGCATGAATGCAGCTGGCAGGACCCAGCCTGTAGGACCCATCCACGCAATCCAGAGAAAGATTAATTCCTTAGGGCAATCCTTCCTTAGCTCTTCCCCCAGGGGCCAGCAGGGGGAGCTGTCCACCGGCCTGGATATGATTGAGTGAGAGGTTTCAGAAGTCATGTTTCCAGCCTGATACATCCGGATCCAGCGGCCAATTGGCTCCGTGCAACAATTTCTGTACCGGAACCACTTCCCTTTTCCAGGGTCTTCCTGAGCTGGCAGTGGGGAAGCTGTGTCCCAGAATCATGGGAGTGGGAGGGGTAGCTAAGCCCTGGGGTCAGGTGCAGGTTTCGGGGTTAAGGTTTGTCTTTGTTCTGGCTAGAGCCAGGGGACCTGGGCTCTTAAAGGGGTGACAGGAAGGTGGCCAACTCCTCTATGGTACGGTGGCTCTTTGCCAAGAAGGAATCAGCATTCTGATGTCCTGGCTTCCCCCTGACCAAGAGAATGCCAGAGTATCGCAAAGATGAAATCAGGAGGCAGGGGCTTCAAACCCACCTAAACCCTCCAAGCCCTGTTCCCCAACTCCGCACGCAGCTTTGATGCTGCTGTCTAGACAAGAGACTCTTTGACCCCTGGGCGCACTGTCTGCCCCTGTGGTGGTGATGATGGTGGGGGTGGTGGAGGAGGAGGAGTCAGGGCAGTGTCGGAGCTGCTGGTGGGTGTGACCTCCGTGGTGGGTCCGACCTCCGTGGTGGGTCCAGCATCCTCTGTCGAGCCCTTCTTCTCTTCCTCCCCCGGGCTCTGCACACCGTTGTCCTCTTTTTCAGAGCCATACATCTTGTTCATGGTGTTGGCAAGCAATCCCTCCTTCTCTGGGGCCCCGTCGCCGTTGCCATCCTGGCTGTGGCGGTACATGTAGGAGGCCTGCTTCACAGAGCGCTGCAGCAGGTGGCGGCGGTAGGCTCTCTGGATTTTGATAGCACACACCTCCTCCTGCTTCCTCTTGAGGGTGGTGGTGATGGGCTCATAGGAGACCTTGGAGGGATTGGCTGCCATAAACTTCTCCTCCATGGTCTGCTTGAGGGCATCCATTTCCCCAGAGTCACCCAGCACCTCTTTGGTCAGGGCAAAGAGGATGTCCAGGCAGTGGATCTTGTCCCCGGGTACCATGGGCAGATCTAATGTGATAAGCTTGATCTTATTGGGCTTGGCGATTTTCAGGGGCTCCTGCAGGGTGTCCACAAAGTCAGAAAGGCGGCTGTAGTCGATGAACTGAGTGGCATCGGGGTCAAACTTCTCCCAGGTCTCGTAGAACATCTCAAAGTCATCCTCACTGAGAGGCTCGCTGCTCTCTTCGGTGGCCACGTTGAAATTCTCTAGGATGATAGCAATGTACATGTTGACCACGATGAGGAAGGAGATGATGATGTAGCTGCAGAAGAAACAGATGCCGATGGACGGGTTGCCGCAGTCACCCTTGATATTGGTACCCGGGTTCTCCAGTGTCGGGTCACAGTCTGGGGGCCCACTGTTGAGGATGGGGTTCAGAAGCCCGTCCCAGCCAGCTGAGGTGGTGATCTCGAAGAGGCAGATGATACTGTTGCCAAAGGTCTCAAAGTTAAACATGTCGTCGATGCCTGACTCTTTCTTGACATAGGCGAAGTTAGACATGCCGAAGATGGAGTAAATGAACATGACCAGAAAGAGGAGGAGGCCGATGTTGAAGAGGGCAGGCAGGGACATCATCAGGGCGAACAGCAGCGTCCGGATGCCCTTGGCCCCACGGATCAGACGCAGGACACGCCCGATCCGAGCCAAGCGGATCACTCGGAACAGTGTGGGTGACACAAAGTATTTCTGTATCAAGTCAGAGAGCGCAAGGCCTACAGAGAGAAACAGAGGCTCAGTCAGGGAACTGGGGGCATGGAGGACTGTGGGCCTGGCCTGGTGTGCTCAATCCTCTGAGCACGGCTCCTAGAGCTTTGGGGGGTGCAGGGAATTACTGTGTCCTGACGGCTGGAGGTGGGATGTACTAAAATTGATGGAGCCCATCCTTAAATTTGCTTGAAGATATCACAGGTGAGAGAGAAGGAAGGAGAGAGTAGCTGTGTGGCTTATTCTCATCTGTAAGAAGGGAGTGAGGTGGCTTTGCTGTGAAAGAGCAGAGCCAGGCCTGTTAAGTGTATAGCAAATGCCTGGCCCACAGTGAACGCTCAATAAACAGTAGCTACTTACGGCCATGGCTGCCGATATATCTATCTGTCTTCCTCTCCGTGTATAAAGATTCTGAAACCCTTTTCTTATATGTGTGTTTGCGTTTGCATGTATTATGTCCTTACGTGTACATATATGTGCCTGTGTGTGTACCTGCTTGCATGTACACTCTTACTTATACACATACAGTATGTGTATATGCGTGTGTGCATAGACATATGCCAGAGGAAAACCTAATGTGTCATTTCTCCTCAGATGTCATCTATCTTGCTTTTTGAAACAGGGTCTCTTACTGGACCTAGGGTCCAATGATTAGGCCAGGCTGGCTGGCCATGCCTGGCTTCTTTACATAGATTCTGGGACTCAAACTCAGATCCTCATGCCTCTGCAGCAAGCGTGTTATCGACTGAGCTACCATTCCAGCCCCATTCCATCCACATTCTTGTGCTTTTGATTCAACATGTAGCCAAGTACACATATGTTGATCCAGCCAGTGTTTCTCAGGGTGATAAGTGCCCTGTGAGCAATGTCTTTGTGCATTGATTTGTGTGCTAAAGGTGAAAGAATGGCAGACACACGTGTGTGTTTGTACATGTGTGTGTCTGTATAGGTCTGTGAGTTTTCTGGGGCCATAGTAGGTCTGCATGCAGGAGAAAGGGCTTCCCTGACTGGCTCTTCTTGGTGCGGCCCTGCCAGCTCACCCACAATGGACAGGATGACAACCACAAAGTCGAAGATATTCCAGCCAATGGTGAAGTAGTAATGGCGTAGGGCAAACATCTTCAGCACACACTCCCCTGTGAAGATGATAATGAAGACCATGTTGATGTTATACAGGATGTCCACCTTGAGCTGGCTCTGGTCATCCGTCTCCACCATCATTGTAACCATGTTGAGGCAGATGAGGATCATGATGGAGATGTCAAACACCTGCTTCGTCACGAAGTCGTACACCATGCCCTGGATCTTGTTCTGCAGTGACACGGAACATGCACACGTGGGGCATGGGGTTGGGGGATATGGTCAGGACCCAGACAGGATGGGTATGTGTAGGTGGCATGGGGTGGCACAAAGATAGCATGGGGACGGAGGGGAGAAGGGGGAGACGGTGTAAAGGATAGTGTGAAGGATGCCACGGGAGAGAAGGCTCTAGAACATTGTTCTCTCTCCCTCTCTCTCCCTCTCTCTCCCTCCCTCTCCCTCTCCCACTCCCTCTCCCTCTCTCTCCCTCCCTCTCCCTCTCCCTCTCTCTCCCTCTCTCTCTCTCCCCCTCTCTCTCCCTCTCTCCCCCTTCTCTCTCCCTCTCTCCCTCTCCCTCTCCCTCCCCCCTCTCTCTCTAGGTATGTGTGTGTGTGTTTGTTCTGTATTCATCAGTCTCCACTACTCTGGGACCCTTCCTCCCTATGAAGTTCCCTAGTCCTCTCTACCCTTCTTCCCAAGTCATTGCTTGCTGGGCTATGTGGCCCTCCACATTCTGTTCCTGTCTCACAGACCAGAGGTCCCACTAGAGCAGGTGGTTCGATACTAGGAAGCTCCATGGGGCTAGATGAGCGATAATCTAATAACAGGAGCCTAGAGACACTTGCTGTGCTTATGCGGAGCCTTTGTGAGGTTATGAGTCCCTAGAGGTGGTGGGCAGAGCGCAGGCTGCATTGACTCCTGCTGGCCTCTTAGGCCACAGCCTGTTAGAGGTTTCAGGAGGAGGCTTCAGAACCTGGTACCTGAGGCCGAGGAATTGGCTTCTGGGGCTTCTTAGAGCCAAGCTTCTTCATCGCGTTGTAGTATTTCTTCTGTTCCTCTGTCATGAAGATGTCTTTCCCTCCAAAGTATAGTAGGACAGAGACAGTAAGACTGAGGTGGGTCCCTTTCCCTACTTCCAGGACCCCCTACTTCAAATACCACCTTGGACACGGTGTTACCCTTTAAGAAGTGGCTGATTGATGAGACATAGCTCTGGAAGGACAAGAGGTAGAGCAGCGAGGAAGGGAGAAACTGGGTCTACAGATGGAGGATGAGCCAGACGGTGGTGGCTCACGCCTTTAATCCCAGCACTCAGGAGGCAGAGGTAGGCAGAACTCTGAGTTTGAGGACAGCCTGGTCTACAGTGAGTTCCAGGATAACCAGGGTTACACAGAGTAACCCTGTCTCAAAAAAACAAAACCAGGGCTGGAGAGATGGCTTAGCAGTTAAGAGCACCAACTGTTCTTCCAAAGGTCATGAGTTCAAATCCCAGCAACCACATGGTGGCTCACAACCATCTGTAATGAGATCTGACGCCCTCTTCTGGTGTGTCTGGAGACATCTACAGTGTACTTACATATAATAAATAAATAAATCTTTAAAAAAAAAAAACCAAACCAAACCAACCAACCAACCAACCAAACAAACAAACAAAAAACCCAACAACAACAACAGAGAGAGAAAGAAAAAGAAGACAAGGAGGGCAACGAGTGTTTCAGGTCAATTTCCCATTTTCAGGCTAAGTTCTACCAGAGCTTCACTAATGAGTCCTTAGTCTGTATCTACATAGTTTTATTTATTGTTATTGAGATAGGGTCTCTCTTTATAGCCTAGGCTGGCTTACAACTTATGAACTTACTGCCTCAGATCTGTTAGTGATAAAATTCCAGGTTATTAATTACCATGTCTGTCTCTACATCAGCCTCATTTTATAGATTAGAAAGATGAGCCTCCCAGGGTCGAGTCCCTGCTCAGTCCCTAGTGGGATTTAGATCCATGCTTGCTGCCCCCAAGCATCTAGGTCAGTGACTGACTGCTCGAGGCTGCCCAGGCTGCTCATGAGTCTAGGAAGGAAGAGGTGGATGGGGGCGGGAAACCTCTGGAGGGTCAGATACTTATCTTCTTCTTCTGTTGGTTGAAGTTGTCAATGATGACGCCGATGAAGAGGTTAAGGGTGAAGAAGGAGCCGAAGATGATGAAGATGACGAAGTAAAGGTACATATAGAGGTTCACCTCGTAGTCTGGCTGCTCTTCTTTCTGCAGGGTGGGGTACACACATAGAGTGTCTCTTTGTTCCCCCAAAGTACTGTGAGCAGGACTCCCCTCCTCCCAGACTGCTGGGCTTCCAAGGAGATAGTGTGATGGGGGTGGAGGTGTCAGGGTGGGAATGGGGAGGGCAGAATAGACTTTATCAACTCAGTGACCCAACTAACCTCCCTGGAGTCCACAGCTGCATACATGATGTCCATCCAACCTTTGAAAGTGGCCTGAAAGATCATGGCAGGGCATGAGGGGAGGGGTTCCACCACATGCCACCATTCACGTTCCCCCCTCCCTTCCCTGATCAAGCCCGCCCTCAAGACCACCTGTCACCCCACTGGATGACATCAAGTATTCTAGCGAGAAACACGACCTCCAGGTCCCAGGGCATTGCAGACGGAGTTCCCACTCCTAATAAGCAATACTAGGTTCTGATGTGATGAGAAACAACCAGGTACTTCTACCCATTTCTGAGCAGGCTCAGGGGATGCCACTCACCACCTGAAGGAGGGAGAGATAGCCCAGACCCACGTTGTCGTAGTTGACCTTGACGTTCATCCAGCGGACCTGGCCTGTGTACATGAGGCTCTCACACTCGGACTTGTTGTTGACCACAGAGATGTCAAATCTCTCAGAGGTGGTTGTGTTGATGCAGTAGTAGAACTTCCCAGCAAACAAGTTGACCCCCATGATGCTGAAGATGAGCCAGAAGATGAGGCAGACGAGGAGCACGTTCATGATGGAGGGGATGGCTCCCAGGAGGGCGTTCACCACCACCTAGGGGTCAGGGTGGTGGTTGGGGGTCATTGCTAGATCCACTCTAGGGCATCTGACAGGGGACTCCCAGCTAAGATCAGCTAGGGGACCATGCAGGAGCTAAGCACTACCACTCAGGAAGGGGCAGAGTTAGCCAGCCCCGGTGGGAGAGGAGTCTGCTGGGGTCTCAGGGTAGGGTAAAGCGTAGGATTAGGAGCTACCACACTGTTCTTCTAGAAAGGCTCTCTGCTTGGCTGGAGCCATCAAGGCAGGGTAAAGGTGTCAGGGTTCTCTGGAAGCAGCCAGGTCATGGGTCACAAAGCAGAAGACAAACATTGCTTTCTTAGTCCCCATAGGAAACTCAGCCCACATGCCCTGGCTTGGCTCACTGCTTCGGTGAGAGACACAGAAATGCATAAAAAGAAGCCACCTAGTTCTGTGAAGCAGCAGGATTCAGGACCAGATCCCCGAACCTCACCAGCCCCAGCCATAGAGGCCTGTCACACTGCATTAGTCTTGGCTGGATCTGAGAACCACCATCACCCTTCTTCAGATGTTTTGAGACAGGGTCTCGTATATCCTACGCCGGACTTGAACTTGCCGTGTAGCAGAGGGAGACCTCGAGCTTTTACCACCGCCTCCTGAGCACCGGGGTTAGAGGGTGTGTGCCACCACACCTCATGTACGAGTCTCAGGGGGTTGTCCTGAGCTTACTGCATACCAGGTAAGCACTCAACCAACAGAACCTACCCTAGCATGGTTAGTTTCCTTTTAAGTAAGAGCTATGTCATGACCTCTTGGCAGAAAGCAGGAGCAGGTGTGGGGGATGGGGGGGGTGCTATGTTTCTTCAAATCACTCAGTTGGCCCTGAGCAGGTTGTTTCTCTTAGTGGGCAGAGGTCCCAGCACCAGGATTGGGGGCCTAGCCTTAGGCCAACATCTTCTATGAACTGGGGAGGGCAGGGTCTCCGATCTGAGCCTCCAGATGCCCTGGAACGAGTCTTACCTCCCGTCAGTGGGGGAATTCCCACTGGTCTTGCCCTGTGTTTATCTGTCACTTCCAATCTCACAGACCTTTGGGGATCTTTTCTAAAGTGCCCCTGAACCCAAAGGACATGGTTCCATGCTTCAAGAGGGGCAGGCTCAGAGCTGAAGCGGAAATACTCGCTCACGTGCTCGAGCTCGCGTTACAGAGCCCTGGGCTCCCCGATCTGAATTAAGGAACCTCCACGGACCCACAGATAGATCTTTCTTCCTCTTCTTGATGACTCAAGCCTACCAGGCCACTGCAACAGCCTCTGCTGCCCTCCAGTGGTGGAAGAGTTAAGTTTAGAGTCTTCTAGAACCTGGGGTGGGAATGGGACTACCTAGAGATATAGGTCACCATCCTAAAACTCCAGACACCAACACATTGATCCTTCTGCCTGCCCCTGGTTGGCCGAAGCATTTTCACGCACCTTGGAACCCTGCCCCGTGGGTGGCTGTTCCCACATCCTAAGTCCTCCTCAGCATCCCCCATCCAATACTCACCCTCATGCCCTCAAATCGGGACAATGCCCTCAGAGGTCGCAGGGCCCGGAGCGTGCGCAGGGATTTGATGGGCCCCAGCTCAGAGTAGCCCAGCCAGTTAGCCACCAGGCTGATGATGGAGACCTGTAAGAAGTATGTGCTTAGGAGGTGGAGGGTCCCTGGCTTTCTTCTAGCCAGGGTATCCCAGTTTCTGTGTGTCTCCTGTAGACCCCATCCCTGAGAGATGGGAAGAGTAGGCTTGTAGCCTCTTGCACCCTTAGAACCAGAGGTCACCTCAACGATGTCACCTACAACCATAAGTGGGAAGGACAGTACCCATCTCCTATGGCTCCGTGTCTATCAAAGAGCATATAAGAGTTTGTCTTACACTGGTAAGGATCATAAGGCCTGGGCTGTCATGTCTGGGAAGGAAGAGGCCGATCTGCAGGGAGCAGTGCTAACCTGGGAGGTCTGACTGTGTAGATTTGGATAGGTCCTACCTCCCAGAGCCTGGGCTCCCTAAAGACATCTGGCTGTGTGGCCAGATCCGGGGGAACTCACGTCCACAATGAGGAAATCGAGCCAGCACCAGGCGTTGGTGAAGTACACCTTGAAGCCGTAGGCCACCCACTTTAGAAGCATCTCCAGGATGAAGATGTAGGTGAAGACCTTGTCAGCGTATTCTAGGATGGTACGGATGACTCGCCGCTGCTCAATGTAGATGTCCTCGAAGGCCTGGGGACACCAGTACAACCCACAATGGCCAGGGGCTCAGAGGCTGGGGCAGCAACCTCTGTTCCCCATCCTGCCTGCTGCTGCTGGCTCCCAGGGGTCTTCCATGGGACATGGGTTGCAGTACCTCTGGGCATCTTCCATCCCCATCCCCGTCACCGGGAGGGGCAAGATCCCTGATAGGGAGGGAAGTTTAGTTCTCAACTATCTGCTGGGGGTCGACAATAACGTCTCTGCAGTTCTGTCCACCCTTAAATCCAAACTCTCAGGGCCCGCCTACCTCCCCACTGGCTGAGGGGACAGGGTCTACAAAACAAAGGGCCTTCACTTTAAGAAACTAATCCTGAGCGGGGGTGGGGGGGATGCCTTATTTGTCGTGCAAGCATGAGAGCTGAAGTTGGGACCCCCACAACCTATATCAAAGCTGGGTGGCAGCTGCAGCCTGACTGCAATCCCAGGCTTACGGGAGACAGAGACAGGGAATCCCTTGAACAACCCAAACAGTGAGCTCAATGAGAAACCCTGCCTCAATGCAAAAGATGGAGAACAAGCGAGAAAGACACCTACCATCCACAACACACTCTCGTGTACACACACACACACACATACACACACACACACACACACTCCTGCTCCCGCCCTGTCCCCTGGGGGAGGGTGCCTACCAGGGCTCCACTGCTGAGCAAGATCATGAAGACAATGAAGGTCTCAAACCAGTTGTGCTCAACAATCTTGAAACAGGCCCTGCGCAGTGTCCACCACATTTTCCCACGGCCCTGGGAGATGTCCACATAGAGGCAAGGGCAGCGCTTCACACAGGCTGGGAGGCAGGGTGGTACGTGTCACTGGCCTTTGGATGTTTCAGAATGCAGCCCCTCCCACCCTCTGCCACGCTACCCCAAGACTGGGGCCCCACCCCACCTCCTCCCCACAAATGGCTCCATCTGGTTCGCACAGGGGCTCAGGTACTCTCTCTACAGCCCATATGTCACTGCTGCTAAGATTAAGATGATGCTTCACAAGCAAGCTCAGCCCATCAGCTGTCCCCATGGTCCCCCCATCTCGACAAGCCTAGGCTCTCTGGCCAAATGCCTCTCAGGCTCAGGTGTTGGCTCTCCAAGGCAAGGCAAGGCGAGCAGAACTGTTTCTGTAGCTTTCCTCTGGCCTGGGTGGGGGCTGGGCTGTAGGTGTGTCCTCACCCTCCGTGAAGCATTCCTCAGGCAGCTCCCCTTCAGGGTTCTCCTCAGCCTGCTCCTCAGGGTCCTCTTCCGGGGGCTTGTAGTCAGCTGTGCTGCAGACGGAGGAGTTCCCGTCGTAGAGGGGCTGTAGTGGCTTCTGTGGGGACCAGAGGGCATGTGACTCCTGGGTTCCAAGAGATCCCTTCATTCTCCCAATAGGTGGGGTAGTATGGGAGACCAGAGAGAAAGAAGAGAGTAGAGCAGGATCTACTCATTCATTAGTTCATTCATTCATTCATTCATTCATCCATTCACTCACTCACTCAGCCCTTACAAATCCACCACTGTGCTCTGGCAAAAGCACCCTAGTGACAAAAATGTCCTCAAAGTTCTGCCCTCATGGTAACTTAGCATCTAGGAGAGCACAAGGAAGGCATGAAGAGGCCTGAGGCAGAGAGTAGGGAGGACCAGAGATGGGCTGAGGGGTGGCTTGGTGGAAGCTATTGGCTCAGCCCTGTGGAGTCCTAGGAGGCATAGGGATATATGAAGGGGTCAGCAGAAGAAAAGAGGCTTGAAGGTGCTTTTGCAGGGGCAAGGTTAAGAAACAGAGCCAAGATAGATCTGGGCTGCCACAGCTGCAGAGATCAAGCACATGGCGCCCCCAGAGTCCAAGCTTTCCCACCCCCAGGGTCTATTTGGCTGAGAGACCCAGAAAGGATGGAAAGTTTTCCCCAGCCAAGGCTCCGGTGGTGTGGCGCCAAGGGAATCTGATCACGGTGGGGGCAGGGCGTGGGGGCTGGTGCTCTGGCCTAGCTAGGCTTCCTCCCACCTCCTAGTCCTGTCCCAGGCTAAATTCTCAGTCTGTGCTTCAAGGAGATCCTTCACGGTGAAATCTCTGAAGAGAAAGATGAATTGGGCAGCCCCTTCTACCTGTGTGTGTGTGCATGTGTGTGTGCATGTGTGCATGTGTGTGCGTGTGTGTGTGTGTGTGATACACATGTAACTTGGGCACTAATCATAAAGCCAAGAGTGGGCAGGTCTTGCTGCCAGTTGACAGAAGGGAAACTGAGGCACAGAGCATTTGGTCAATCGGCATACCTGGACTGCTGGCCTCACCTTTGCATGCCAACTCCTGTGATTGCCCTTTAAGCTCTGCTTACTGCTCCTTAGATATCTTGCCTTCCCGGAGTGGCAGACCTACCACTCTCTAGCTAGCCCCTCCCCTGCTGAGTTCCTCATATTGAGGTAGAGGTTGGTGCCGTGTTTCCTTGGGTATTTATAGCACAGGCGCTCAAGCCCCTGCTAAGTCAACGAACCACATACTGGTACGTGTTGGGGGCTGGGATAAGGAATCAAGAGTTTTTAGGGCAAAGTTCATTAGGTTCTAGTGCCCTGACAGGCCTGGGGCTGAAAGGTGACGTGGGTAGCGTCCCTTGCTTCCATCACTTATTAATCCTTTTCCTATTACGGCTGCAAGAAAAGTGAGGGGGCTCAGAGCCAGCTCACCCATGGCAGCCCTGACAGGATCCCAGACTCTGAAGGTGACCACCACCTGAGTCTCCCAACTCTTGTTGGGATGTCTTACTCCTGTCCTCGTATCCTTGACCTGGACCTGGTACCCTGTCCTACACAAGGATGATTGGAACAGCCCCAACGAGATTCTACCTAGAAATGTGACTATGCCATTATCACCCAGCACAGGGCCTCAGAGTTACGAATCAGATCTGAACATACTTGGAGCAAAGACTTAACAGGGCCTTCAAGCCTAGAGGGATATATAAGAGAGGCCTCTTGGGTTCCCAGGGGTGGAGCTGAGGTGCCACAAAAGATAGGAACATTTGTCCAAGAACGCCACCTGCTGGCAGAAAGGGCCCAGGTAGAGTTTGGGCCTGGCCAGTTATAACAGTCATGGTACCTTCTCTAACAAGTCTCCATTTCAGAGGATGATGTGTGAGCCAACACAGCACTTGCCACAGGGCAAGAACCTTTCACAGATGAAGAAACTAAAGGTCAGAGAGGTCTTATGACTTGTCTAAAGTTAGGCATTTAAAGCTGGATCTTACTGACCCTTGACCTCTGCAGCCAGACCCTCAGTGGGCTTACCTTGATGTCCTCAGGTTCCGAGAAGGTGTCGGTCTCCTCCTCTGTGGGCATCTCCAGGTCTGACTCCTCCGAGGCAATGGGCACCTGGATGGTGAGGTAAGGGTTGTTGATGAAGTTAAGGTGGTCCATCTCGATGCTGGAACGGGGGCCATCGGTCAGGCCCACATGGTTCAGGATATGATTGTCTTTCAGCTCCTTGTCCCCATCTTCCGGTGGTGGCTCCTTCTTCTCATCCTCGGGTGCGCTCTCCCCATCTTCCCCAGCAGCCCCGGGCTCGCCGAGGCTGAGCATTATGTCTTTGGGGCTCAGGATCTTGCCATGCAACAGCCCCAAGAGGAAGGTTTTGGCAAAGCCGATGCCCCACTTGATACGCCCAATGGCGATCTGCAGGTTATTCATCTCGCCATCTTCATCTGACGCTGCCAGGCTGTCGGCACTGAAGGAACTCAACAGGAGAGCCAAGAACAGATTCAGGACCTGGGAAGCAAGGGGTGGATGGTCTCAGGCCAACCCAGGTCTGGAGAATACCACCTCCATCCAGCATGGGATCCTCAGAACTATAGAGTGGAAGGGCCTCATATTGGGTACTTAAAAGGAGGCCATCTACCGGGCAGTGATGGTACACACCTTTAATCTCACCACTCAAGAGGCAGAGGCAGGCAGATCTCTGAGTTTGAGGCCAGCCTGGTCTATAGAGTTAGTTCTAGGACCGACAGGGTTGGGTAGAGAGACTTTGTCTCAAAAAACAATCAAATAAATAAATAAATATAAAGGAGTGCCATCTAGTGAGGTGCTCATGATTGCCAGCAGGAGGGTGGGCTGCTAGTACCATTCCCACCTTGCAAATGTGGAAACTGAGGCTCACCTCTGTCATAGAACCCTGCTGCTCAAAGCAGTGACAGGGTCCACCAGATGACAGGGGCTCTTACTGTGGCTGCCCTCTACTTCCTCTGTAGGAGAAGAAGAACAAAACTCACCTCCAAGCTCCTAAAACTTTTTGGAATCTTAATCTTTTTAGTTCACTTTTAAAGGGAGGCTTTAGGTAGCCCTTGTCCTAATACTCACTATATAACCTAAGCAGGCCTTGACCTAGGGATCTTCCTGCCTCAGACTCCTGAGGGGTGGCATCAAAGGCATGTACCACCCCACTTGCCTAGAAACCCTAATCTAACCTTGGATTTTCCCCCCTCTTGGATTAAATAGAACTTGTAAAAAAAAAAAAAGGTTTTGTGTGTGTGTGTGTGTGTGTGTGTGTGTGTGTGTGTGTGTGTGTAAGGCAATGGTCACTGAAACTGGAGTTAATAGGAGATTGTAGCTATCAGGTTCTTTCACACCCAGCATTTGTGCCAAGACTTGAAGCTGGGTCCTCTGTAAGAGCACTAGTTTACTCTTTTTTTTTTT
>JADRCC010569159.1:0-15608 GCA_019843855.1 Hylomyscus alleni
GGAACCTCGGGACATTTTCATCATGGTGCTAGGGTGCCTGGTCACTTAGATGAGACACAGTTCCCACACTCTGGCTGGTGTGATGTTCCTGCCTTGCCTGACCTGGTTGAGGTCAAAGGCTCAGCCAGAAAAAAACAAACAAACAAAAAAGTTATGAAGAGTAGAGATGTAGCCACTTCCACTTCTCCCTAGCAAGCCACCTCATGCTTAGCAGAATGGGAGGGGCACCACGCTGCTCTACTGACTGGCAGATACCCCAGTTCAGGGGCACCAGGGGACAGGCAGACAAACAGCCCCACCAGCCACTGTTCATTTTGGAAGGGAATGTCAAAACTTAGTGTTGTGGAAATAACTTTCTAGAAAAAAAAATGGCCCAAATTTTTTCTGGTAGCTCAAGAGTCTATCTACCTGCTGCCCCCCCCCCAATGTTTAAGATTCCTGCCCTGTTCTCTAAGCATATGATCCCTTGTGGGTCAGTCATGTTCCAGTGATGGCCCCCACGTCCGTGAGTATACGAACTTGGCGAGTTACTTAAAGATAAAATAATAATTTAAAAAATTAGGGCATGAAATTGGCAGAGGAGTGACTGGGAAAAGTTAGGGGGAGGGCTGGAAATAAATACGATCAAAATACATTGTATACACATATTAAATTCTCAAAGAATAAAAATATAGAGCTGGAGACTGGAGAGATGGCTCAGTGGTTAAGAGCACTGACTGCTTTCCTAGAGGTCCTGAGTTCAGTTCCCAGCAACCACATGGTGACTCACAACCACCTGTAATGGGATCCGATGCCCTCTTCTGGCATGCAGGTGTACATGCAGATAGAGCAAAATACACATACTGCTCATACAGAAGACCCAGGCTCATTCCTGGCTCCCATGTTGGGCAGCTCATAACTGTCTGTAACTCCAGCTCCAAGGGATCAGAGGTGCCTGTGGCTATCTGGAACACATAGAGTACATGTATGTGCAGGCAAAAATATTCTTATACATATTTTTTGAGATTAAAAATATTTTTGAAAAAGTAAATCTTGTTTGCTAGGTGTGTGAGGTCCTGGGTTCCACTCACAACACAGAAAAAAATAAGTAAATAAAATTCCACACTAAGTCCTACTTGTTGCTAATTTCCCAAGTTGGGTGCAAAGGCTTATGGTGACCCCGGTCCTCCGTGACAGCTTAGACTAAGGCATTCAGAAGGTGCCACTTGCAAAGATTTGTGCCATGTGTCATGGCTGTACGTACCAGTGTTTCCCTTATACTCATAACTCAAATGAAGAACACCCATTGGTGCCTGCAGCTCCCAGAGAGATGCAGGCTGGGAAAGGCATCTCCAGGCAGGGACGCTGCTGCCCCCTCCCTCCCAAGTCCTATTTAATGTTCTCTTGTTTTCTGCCATTATGAAAAACCAGTCTAGCATTCCTTAGCATGAACACCTGAGGAGAGGCTCGGACAGCGGCCACCCGAGGCCACCATGCACTGCTCTGATGGATCAGGGCTCGGGCAGCGGCCACCCAAGGCCACCATGCACTGCTCTGATGGATCAGGGCTCGGGCAGCAGCCACCCGGGGCCACCATGCACTGTTCTGATGGGTCAGGGCTCGGGCAGCGGCCACCCGGGGCTACCATGCACTCTTCTGATGGGTCTAGCCCTCGATCTCTGTCCCAGGCTTGCCCTGTACAAGCAAGTACCAGGACTAGGCTAAGATCCGGGGTCCGCCTCAGTCCAGCAGTGGAGAGACCACAAGGTGGGCAGCTTGCTCCTTGCTGCTCCGTGCACCAGGGCTGGGCTCACCCTCAAAAGCCAAGGTCTGATGGCTGGATTCAGCCAGCCTGGCAACCTCTTGTCCCAGTTATTTCAACTTTAACGTGGTAATGACCAGGACTGCTTAAGGCTGTTACAGCAATGTCACAAGGTCTTGCCAGCATGGGGCTCTGACCAGCTCCAGGCACTATCACTGTAATTCCCCACAGTGATGGGAACCAAGGTTTTGCCCACTTGTGGGAGGGCCAAGTCCATAAGTGACAGTCCCTCTACTGGGCCCAGTGCCCATCCTGGGACGTGAGGGCAGGCGTGGCTGTGCCTCCTCCCCACTTCACTCTTTTCTGACCTCATCTGTGACCCCTTGCTTCTCACTCCGCCTCCTCCCTCTGTCTGACTCTGATCCTCCCATGGCTCCTCCAGGCTGTCCTGGGCCACTCATCCATGGCATCCATTGTAGCCTAGAGGCCATGGCAGAGCTGTGGAAGAGAGGTGAAGACAGACCCAAGGAGAGGAAGCCTCTCACCACAGCCTCTCACTGAGACCAGCCCAGTGGCCAGCCCAGGCCCAGCAGGGCACACAATAAACACCACGTATGAGGAGCCTACCTTCTGCAGAAGCTGACAGCTGGCATGTGGGTGGTCCCTATGCATGTGTGCCCAGACCCCTGCCACCCATCTGAGGACCCAAGAGGAAGCTGGTCAGTGTCCCTCTTCGCAGTGACCTGCCATCCCATGTAGGACAGTGAGACACAAGGCATGGAGATGACAGGGTAGGGCTCTGGAGGAAGGGCCATACTGTACGCTGTGCTGGGAGTCCCAGCTCTCTGACTAAATCTCCAGACTACAGAGGATCCCTCTTCACTTTCTCCCTCAGTCAGCTCTGGGAGCTGAATACGCAAGGTCCTGTTTGCGCCCCAATCAGTTCTACAACCATCCCTGTCCTTGGAGGGAAACTGAGGCACTCAACAGCAGAGACAGTAGAGCCAGCCAGTTCGGCTCTGAGCCACCATATGTAAAATCCAAGCACATTCCAACAAGGTCTAGAGACCAGTGGGACACCTCTTACGGAAGTCCCCATGGAGCATCCCCAGCCCAGCCGGCAGGCTTACAGACAACCAGAGCCTCAGTCAGACCTGAGGCTAAGGGACCGAGCAGCAGGCACAGGCCTAAACCAGTACACATGAGACCCAGCCCTCCAGGCCATCCAGGGAGAGAGGTTGTGGCACACCCAGGGCCTAAGGCAATGTGGTCCCATGCCCCTAGGTAGGCTAGCCACCCAGTGGACAGTGCTTGTGGCTTTGTGTCCCTGTCAGGTTCTATATGACTGGGCAGCTGTCCTTTGGGTCCCTGCCTTCTCTCTCCCTTTCTCACAGGCTCAGGGGCCTTGGAGATGGAGGAGAGCCCCAGGGAGAGGAAGACGGGACCTTGGTAGTGGTGGGATGGTGGGTTCAGGGCTTGGTCAGCTACCTGTGTGGTATCTGACTCTTCCTCGATGCCATCTGTCCCCTCTCCTCTGTCTTCCCCCTCCCCGTCATGACCTTTCACCTCCAGCTCCCATCCCTGCAGCTTGACCTGAGTCAGCTCGACTGGCCACTCCCTCATGGCTGGCTTTCTGGCTCTGCCATGCTTCCTGGGAAGGGAACAGCAGAATCCCAAAAGGCACCTTCCTCTCCCCTCTTAAGCAGTTCTTCTGCAAGTCTAACCTCATCCTTGCCACTGCTAAGAAACCCTCTTTTTTAACTCCCGGGAAGTCCCTGCTATCTTTAGCGAATCAATCTCTCCCGGTTTGCTCAGCAGCTCCTTGTTGATAAGACATAAGAACAGTGAAACACTGATTTAAAATATATATATTAAGGTAAAACCAGACGGAGCTGACTCCACGGAACCATGTGCTCCAGTGACCCAAACACCGGGCACTCCACCGAGCAGTCCCTCGGTGCTACAAGAACCGGGGACTCATTTTGCTCTCCATGCCAATTTGCATAGCATTACCAGGAGAAGTCTCATGCCTGGATTTCGTTTTTTTTTTTTTTTTCAAATTCCCACCCGTTTTGTGTCATAAATAAGATGGGAGACGGAAAACTAATACAGCCCAGCGATGTATTATTCATGCCGTGTCGAGAGCTGTGACGGATTTACAACAGTTAATGCATGCAAACGAAGTTTGGGCGCTAACATGAAAATTAAGAGTGGCGGGGAGAGACCTGGGTGTATGGGGTGCACAGAGAGGCTCTGAGGGGCCGTGGGGTATCCAGGAGCCCGGAGAGGTCTCTCCTCTGTCAGGTTCAGTGATCCAGGGATGGGGTCAGTACATGAGCAGGGTGGACTGCGGACAGCCAGTGCACGATAGGCTTCCAGAAGGGCCCACGTGATCTCAAGCTGGGTACTTAAGTCCCGGGTCAGCTGGTGTGCTTGCCCCCTGCTGACCTGAACCTCTACTGTACACCTAGGCACTAGGGACTAAGGGACAACAGGAACCCGACAACCCTGCCCCGAATCTCACCCTTAGACCCAAAGTGTCCACTCACAGCAGCAATGGGAGTTACAGTGGTGGCCCCCATGGATGCGGAGGAGGTCTACACAGGATGTTCCAGAGGTCAGGGAGCAGGGGTACCCAGTGAACCCTCCCAGCAACCCCATGGGTGGAAGACCCCAGGGCCAGGCTTCTACAAAGCATCCATGGGCTGGGGGCATAGCTCAGTGGTAGGCATGCTAGGCATGTGTGGGGCCCCAGGCTCCATCCCCGGCAAGATAGAAACTATCCCAGAGACACCGACTGAGCTCTGGGTATCGGGGCTGTGGTAGGAACCCCTAAGGCTGGTGTTGAGGCAGGTCTAGGGGGTCCCAGGCCTTCGAGTAGTACAGCCGTCAGTTCGTATGTCCCATGGGTGTGCAAATCTGGATCAAGGGTGCAATGCCACTCTATGGGCAGAGTCTATCTCTGCTGACCAGGAGAGCAGCCCCTCATTCCACTTCCACCCTGCTCTTCCTGTGTTCTCACCTCCTGGTCTCACACTTCCTCCTAGGATGACGCTTGGGTTGGTCCTTGGCATCTAAGCCTCCCCCGGCCCAGGCTGTCACCTCCTGGGCAGAAAAAGTGACCACAGCCGCATCACACCGGCCTGCAAGCTGCACCTCCCCTGCAGGAGCCCCTCCATGACGCCTGAGCCTGCTGTGCCTGTTAATCATGGGGGCCTATGTTCTAGTGGCCCCAGAGACAACCATCAAGGAGATGTTTTCATAAAGTGAATAATGTTCATGTGGCCACAGAGGCAGGTGGCATGTTAAGCTATGACAAGGGTAGAAGTGACTTGACTGAAGCTAGAGGGTAGAGTGGCCTCCCAAGGAGGTGATGGTAAAGTCCAGAACTGAGCGACAGAGACAGAGCAGCGTGGGGATGTGTTCCTAAGAGAGAGAACAGCAGAGGGCAAAGGCAGGCTGTGGGGAGGAGTGGGCCTGTTCTGAGGCCAACAGAGGGTGGATGGGAGGATAAAACTTTGAGAAAAAGGAAAGAAAAGCATAGCTCAGAGAAAGTAGTCTCTGCGCAGGCCTGACGGCCTGATTTTAAACACTGAGACTCACACAGAGTGAGTAGAGAACTGACTGCACAAAAGTGTCCTCTGACCTCCACGGGCACACTGTGCCACATGTCCACTGCCTCGGTAATAATAACAAAATTTAAAAAGAAGAAGAATGGGGGAGCGGAGGAGGGGGAGGAAGTGGAGGGGGAAAAGGGAAAGGGAGAGGAGGAAGAGGAGGAGGAAGCAGAGGGGGAAGGAAAGGAAGAAGAGGAAGAAGAGGAGGGAGAAGAGGAAGGGGAGGAGGAAGCAGAGGGGGAGGAGGGAAAGGAAGAAGAGGAAGAAGAGGAGGGAGAAGAGGAGGGGGAGGGAGAGGAGGGAGAGGAAGAAGAGGAAAAAGAGGAGGAAAAGAAGAGAAAGAGAAGGAGAAGGAAGAGAGGAGAAGGAGAAGGAAGAGAAGAGAATAAGAATAAGAACAAGAACAAGAAGAACAACAACAACAACTTACTGTTCTTCCAGAGGACCCAAGTTCGATTTCTAACACTCATTATCACAATTCAACAAACTTCCTACAACTGCCTTAAGTCCAGCTCCAGGGACTCTTCTGACCTCCATGGGCACCCACACCCACATTACATGCCCATACAAAGACACACGTGCATACATATAACTGAAAACTTTTAAAAATACAACAGGAGAAAAGGGCTTGCTCCCGATTGGTACCCATCCACACACCAAGCCGGTTCATCTCCCAGCAGCAGCAGTACACAGATCTAACAACTAAGGACATCCGTAGCCCCGCCCTGACTCCACCGCCCATCCCTGTCTGCAGGAGGCAGAGACCCCAGGCCACTCAGCCTTGCCCAATACCCCACCACCCCCCATCCCAGGAGAGCACACCCAGCATGCCTCAGGCCTGCTGGCCCCAATTGGATTTTTTTTTTTTAATTAAAATGCAACAATCACCCCACAGCGGACTCCCCCTCCAGCGACGGCTCCGAGTGAACTCCAGACTGACTGGATTAGACTTTGAAGGTGACGATGCAGATAATGAACACAGAGAACGCCGTGTTGACACAGGCCCTGGCGAGCCACATTATTATTTAACAGGCCTCGCTCCTGCCTCTGCTGGGATCAAGGAGCCGAACAAGCAATCGGTGGTAAGCGGTAAAACCCAGAGGCAGCGGTGGCCCAGCTCCACGGGGCCTGAGCCGAGCAAGGTCAGGGCGGAGGCGGGGACCCTGCCAAATGGGCTAAGGGAAATGGCTCTTATTCAGAGGCCTTTCTCAGACTGGCCCCCACTGCCCCTGCTACCTGGTACCCTGCCACACCTCCAGCTCCCAGGACCTGGCCTGACCTTTCCTTCCAGTGAATACCTCGTTACTCTCTTCTGTCCCATGTCACACACGATCTCCCTCACCCCAACCTCCCAGCTCCTGTGTCCCCTCTAGCTAGGGCCAACACGGCTCGTACCTCCCTGCGTTCCAGCTATGCCACTACATCACCATGCCAGGTAACACCACAGCCCTGGTCTCTCTCCACGGCAGAGTCTGAACTCCTGAAGGGCAGAGGCCAGGTCTCCGTCATCTTGGTCCCCTGAGTGTCCTACACTGAGTACTTGGAGATGGGTGGCATACTCTGCGCCCAACACCTGCTCACTGGGACTATCCACAAACAGGCACCTGCTGTCACCACCAATGAACCGGACACAAGGTGACCGAGGTGCGGTCCTCGACCTGGAAGATGCAGGCGCAGAATCTGGCCCCCCAGAGTGACACCTGGGTGTCTCCTGAAGGAGACAGAACCTCCTTTTTTGGTTGAGACAGGCAGCCTGGGAATTAAGACTCTGAGGCCTATGTCCAGACCCTGACTCTGCCTCTCTCCCGATGTGTAACCTCAGGTGGGTTACTTAACCTCTCTGTGCCTGTTCTCACCTATTTTAAGTGGGAACAGCACCCTTATCAGAGGGTGGCTTAAAGATGAAATGAGTTTATATATGTAAAATATATAAGTCCAGGCCAGCTCCAACAAAGCCCTCTGTCACTTTCTGGGAATGGAGACACCTAGACGAACCCTGGTGTCTTCACCTTGTGCCCCAGCCATGGAGAACCAAGAACCATACAACCAGGTCTCCTAGCTGTGACACCCACTAGCTGGCTGCCCACTCCCTGTGGTCCACCTGAAGCCTGGGAGGAGCTTGCATGAGGCAGGCGTCACAGAAGGCTCTCCCCGAAGCCTGCACTGTGTGGAGATATTGAAGACCCTGCAGGTGCTGAACTCAGGCTCAGCACAACCATATATAGAATGTATAAACACTCTGGAGGCTCCCCCAGGTCGGGCTAGTCTTCCCACAGGCAAGCCCGGCGCCGGCGCCGGCTAGCCCAGGACTGAGTCTGTGATCATTAGCAGCAGCCAGATGGAGCCTGCTCCAGAATGCTGGGGTGGGCGGCTCCCCTCCATCCAGGCTCCATTAAATATCCATGGTGCGATCTTGTAACTGGTCTACGCAGGGGCGAGAGAGCTGCCACCTATCTGCAGAGACGCTTCCCAGCTGCCCAGGAATACTCTCCCTCTGGCTTTCCAGCCCCTGCTGCGGGGACCTCCTTCCCTGTGGCCCTGGACTCCCTGCCAGGTGCCCAGAGCAGATGAAAGGTCATACTGATCCCACATTAAGAGCAGCAGATACAGCACTAATCTTAAGTCACACAGCCTCAAGAGAGCCAGGAGGTCTCTAGAGTCCCGGGGCGGTTGGCCAGAGCCTGACAACACTGGCCAGTGAGGCACAGAAGCCAGGGAGAACAGCCCACGCCAGCTCTGCAGACCTCCCCTGTGTGCAGCCTGCACTCCTGGGTCAAGAGGGGATGGAGTTTCTCCCAATGAAGTGAGAGGGACTCGCAGGCCTGTACTGCCTACAGAGGTAGACAAGGCCCACACCATCAACATCTGAATCTATGCAAGCAGTTTGACCCCTAGGCCTCATACAGCCAAAAATCAGAGAGAGAGCTAGGCCAATAAGGATAACGTATGTCCAACCGCCATGCACAGAGAGGTTCAGAGACCTACCCAAGGTCACGAAGCACAGTGGAGATAAAGGCAGGGTCCCATCTCACCTCTCCTCACAAACTATACTCCCTCCAAGGGTGTGGGGGAGCCCTACCAACAAGGATGGACCGACAGTGGCTGGGCCAGAGGTGGAGCTACTGCTTGTGACAATCCTGCCCACTCTCCCCTCTAAGAAGCCTCCACTGATCAAGTCTACAAGACAGCTGGGGAGTCCGTGAGAGTAGCCCAACCTCCTCACCTACAAGACTGGTCCCCAACTCCACAGCGGCCACCATCCTCAGCTTCCCAAACTCCGTCCCTGAAAAAGCCTTCTGTAGGAATGTCTCTTGGGGACCACAGGACCCTGGTGTGCCAGCTAACCTTGCCCACCGTCCTATCACAAAACAGAAGAGGTGATAAGGCCTTGGAAGGGAAGTGATGAGGTTCCTCCAGGGCAGGGGACCGAGAAGAGAGTCTGTGGTCACAGCCACCTGTTTTTCTCTCCACTGTACCCCTCAGGAGAACAAGAATCAACAGCTCAGGAGAACGGGGCTTTGCTCTCACTGGCCACACCACTGGGTCATGGAGGCACAGCCCAGCAACACCAGGGAGGTCACAGGCCCTCAGTGTCACGTTCAATTAGCTCTTGAATGGGACAAACCCCATGGTGACAGCCAAGGAGGCCCCAGCAGCCCCAGCTCTCTCTCTACGAAGGACAGCATGGGGCTTGGGAGACGGTATGGTATGTAGACATGGATTCAACCCCCAGAACTCGTACTTTAAAAGGGGGGCACATGCTTATATCCCAGTCCCTGGGGTCAAGGTGGGATGGAGACAGGCAGATCCCTGAGAAACATGACCAACCAGTCTAGCTTAATTGAAGAGTCCCAGGCTCTAAGAGACTCTGTCTCAAAAATAAAGGTGGACAGAACCTGAGGAATGACACCCAAGATTGCACACGCACGCACGCACACACACACACACACACACATACACACATACACATACACATACACACACAGGTGTCTCACAGCTTACCATGTGGCTCACAAGACAAAGCCTCCCTTGCTGAGGAACTGTCATATGGTCAGTCATCCAACTCCTTCCATGTCTGCTACGCATCCTCCCTGCCAGTGTGGGCTGGCACTGTAGCTCCCTCAGCACGGTTCACTCAGTGTCACCTCAGACAATCACTTGCTTGAAACACACAGTGCCCGGGTGTTTAGTCACACGTGACTCTGGCTGTGTCTGGTGTGAGGGGAAGATCTGAGCTGTAGGCAGGCACACAGATGGTCTCCTGAGGTGTGCGAGCCTCCCCTTGGCCAGTGATCACCACAGCACACAAAGCTGAGAGAGGAGAGTTTCTCTCTGCCTCTGTAGCTAAGACAGATGGAAGGTCTTGCCACCCTAGGAACCAGGCAGAAACCCCAGGGCTTCGGGATCCTGGGTCTGCCAGCTTGAAGCTGGCCTTTGCTCTAGTGCCTCTGTGGTTCTCAGGCCTTTGTGTCAGACTAAACCCCACACTGGCTCTCCTGGGCCTCTGGCTCCTGAGGCTGTCTCCTCAACCGAGGTCACCTACAGACCTCTTGGCTCTGCCTCCCACAGGGAGCCACAGGACCCAGGGAAGAGACATGTGTGTAGCCTTCCTTCATGGACCACAAGCCAGTATTCCCATGGGGTGAGCATGAAGGTGTTCATTGGCCAAGCAAAGACTAGCCACAAACTCATGTGCAGAGCTCAGACACTCACCTCTAGCCTTCACAAAAGTAGGGACATACAATAAGAAGAGTGCAGGTCACATCTCCCAGGACTTCACACACACACACACACACACACACACACACACACACACACACACACACACACACTCATCATCACCCACAGTACCCTACACCCCAGTTTCCTCCTTTTCCAGTGAGAATTGAGTCTTCTTCCAGAACCCTACCCTGACCACCTACAAGCGAACAGCACCAAGCTCTGCCTAGCACCTGAGCTATCAATCTTCAGATTAGATGTGTCCAAGGCAGAGAACCTAACGGAGACAAGAAAGCAAATCCGCACATGGGGGCATGCCAGAGGAGCCTGCCTGTCTGGGGACCTTTCCGGTTCGCCCCTGGGTCTGGCGCCATATCTGATCAATCAATAATCCAAACAAATCAACAATGGCAAATGCCACCAAAATACCATTTGAGAAGCCACTGAAGCTCATACCAGCTACTAAGGATGGAACACAGGATATGATGAGGTTGGCCGACAAGCTTAGCAGAGCCCGTGAAGCCAGGCCTTCATCCCAGCAGAGACAACACAGCTTTGCTTACAACTGGGCATGATAGGCCCCAGGGACCTCCAGCTACACCTCTGCTTAAAGAGAGCGGAGGCCACAGATGGGTGTGTCTTCACCCAGCAACAACGAATCCTGAGTATGGGTACCTGAGTCTGCAGAGTGGTGGCATCTAGTACAGTGACCCTCGGTCCACAGCTGGCCCATGCAGCATCCTCCAGGCTCAGCAGTGTTCGAATTGGCCCCGGGCCCACAGACAAGCACATGGGAGGGCTCTCCAGGTCCCAGGGAATTTCACCTATGGGAGAGAAGGGCACAGGTCAGAGGCTGGCTCCATATACCCTTCCCCGTGGTCTTTCACTCTCACTTCACTAGAGGACTGACATACCCCATTGAACCGGGACCACCCCGGATTTCTCTTCCTCCCGCTCCCCCATTCATTCACTTCACAGATGAGCTTGATGATGACAACAGGCAGGGGCAGGCCTAGGCCCTGCCATCTGGGAAACCACACTGGGTGGAGACAGCGACAAGCCAGTCGTTACGAGCTGATCTGCCAAGCACCAAGGAAAGAAAATACTCTTGGAGGTCAGAGACACAGGGGCTTCTGGGAGAGGCAACCTCCACATTAGTACCTGCTGGGAGACTCCCAGAGTCCAGAGACTTGTGACCGACATGGCCCTGACTCTAAGGACCTTGAGCACACCTCCCCAAGCTTCTCGGAGTCTTAGTTCCCCATCTGGACGGGGAAGGGACTTGACCGAGACCACAGCTCATCTGAAAAGTGTGACGATTTCCTTCAGACCGGAGACCTCTTTCCCTCCACAGATGCTCCCAGATGCGGGGGCTGGGAAGGGGGCGTGGTGAGGGGCTCTGAGAGGTGGCAGCCCCCACTGCTGATCCCAGAGTCCCAAATCACTAACCTGGCCTAAAACCAGTCTGTCCCCCGCCCCGCCCCCAACCATGCCCAGCTCACTGAGAACCACTCCCTGGCAAGCAAAGTGGCTGGACTGTGTGTGCCTTCATCTCAAGACGCACCACGCCCCAGTGGCTGCTCTAGACTGTCAGGGTGTCAGGCAGGAAGGAGGTTGAAGGGGAGAGTCCTGGGGGGCAGGAGTAGGGCACCCTGAAACTCAACCTTCCTAATGTTGCACCCCTTTAATACAGTTCTTCACGCTGAGGTGACCTTCCTGGCCACAAAATCATTTCCGCTGCTACTTCCTATCTGTAATTTTGTTTCTGTTATGAGTCATATTGTAGATATCTGATACGCAGGACATCTGGTATGTGACCCCTGTGAAAGGGTCATCCGACTTCTCAAAGGAGTTGCGACCCAAGGGTTGAGAAACACTGCCTTAGAGCAGAGGGGACTGGGGCCAGGGAGAGAGGATAGAGCTGGGTGCCCCGAACCCCAACATCCCTCCTGTAGGTCCCCAGGAGGAAGACAAAGCTACTCACCACAGGCATACCCTCCTCTGGGGTATGCTGCTGTATGGCAAGTCTGAGAACGGCCGTCCCAAAGATGTAGGAAACCAGGTTATATGAGGAAGCCACCAAAATCCTCTCCTTGTCCCCTGGCCATGTGTGTTCAGCATGTCCCCCACCTCTAGGCTCCCCCTGAACCTTCCTTCCATACTCCCAGCCTAGCTAATACATTAAGAACTGGGGAACCCCCTCTCCAACACACTCTTGGAAAGATACCACTCTTTCCAGCTCATAGTATGACCACATACAGAGCAAGTGAGCCAGGCCAGAGCAGTCTGTGGCTCTGAACTTCCATATCCATTTGAACAGGGACTTGACCTCTCTGAGCCTCCGTTTCCTCATCTCTAAAATGGGTATAACGACTACCCACCCTACCCCCACCCTCAGGATGCTGTAAGGAATCAAGGGGCTGTATATGCTGACCCAACCCAGCATGGGGCACCGGTAAAAGGTGCCAGTGGCCAGCACTGAGTCCCCTTCGAGTCTGTGCCAGTTGCTCTGTCCATGAACAGATTCTTAACTCCCACAAGCCTACACAGCAGATACTGTCATGAGCCCTGCCTTATAACTAAAATTCTGTCACTTCAATTACCCAAGTCACAGCTACACGGTCGTCCCTGCTCACTGGCTCCCGATAGTCTACAGAAGCCAGAAGCTGGCACCATTTAATTAAAGGTGACAACAGAGGCCCACAGTAGAGAACCTGGACGAGTCCCCCAAGGAGCGCCGGGCCAAGCAGCATTTAAACTCAGAGCTGTGTCTGGCCTTACTGCCTCCAAGCCCTGCTACAAGTTCTCCTCTGGGACTTCTATCTGGGAGGTGTAGGTGACCTCCATAGAAATGTGACCCTGGACCAGAACACCAGATTCGGGGAGATGCAAGGCTTCTGAGCGCCCCCTAGTGACAGGAGATGAGGAGTGTCTACAGCCAGATGCCAGAGCCTCTGCCACTGTGGCTCAGATGGTGGAGTGGAAAAGACAGGGGGAGAAAGAGCTAAGGACGCCAGGGTCGCATCTCAGAGGCTTGCAACCGTGGTTCCCCCAAGGGCACAGCAGCAATGGCAGAGAGATCCTTGAGTCTGCCACCCAAGGACAGTCTGTCACTGCAGCTAAAGTCCTGAGGGTCATACGTACACTGACCATCCCAGTGTCATGGGCTGGTGTCCCCAGAAGCCCTCTATAGCAAGGAACTGTGATAAAATGTAAATAGAAATTTCTATCAGAGTGAATACTAGCCAGGAGCTCCCAGAAGAGTCCACAGGGGCACCCTGACCTTGCTGACCTTGCTGGGACATGGCTTTCTTGACAGATGGTCCTCTAGGATCCTTCCAGCCCCCACCTCCCAGCCAGACAGACTACAAAGGTAATCACTGAGCCTGGGCAGGGCTTGAGGGGCTGTGCCCCTCCTCTCACCCTCCCTTCCCAACCCTTGGATAGCTGTAAGCAAGCACATGTGGTCCAGAACCTGCACTCACGGGCCCACACCCGCCCCTGTGTGACAGCCCATCTATCTAGGCTGCATAGCTGGTCAGCAGAGATGAAGGCCTGTCTCAGCAAAGGCACCCCCTCCCCCAGCCTCAGGTGACACAGCCTACTGGGCTTCCACAGGGGTCCAGTTGCTGATGAGAGGCGGGACTCCGAGTGAAAGTCATTGAAGCTCAGAGGGACCCACTCTGGAGATATGGGTGGGGGTACCCATTGTAGGCACTGGGGAAACTTGCACATGGAATCGTCACAAGCAGCCCATGAGGAGGGGCTGTCTGCACCTCCACCTCACAGGTGAGGAGATTGTCACTTCAGGATGAAAATCCAACACTAGCTCCAGGATGAAGCAATTTACATCCCCAGACACTCCTGGCCACCTGGGGCAGCCTGGAGAGGTTCTGGAGGGGTACCTTGAGGCTGGCCTAGGGGCAGCACAGACAGCTCTACTCCTGAGGCAAGGGGACCATGAGGGCTCTGTTAAATCACATGGTGCCGTGGGTTCTAATGCTGGGGGGTCGCCTCTTGAGGGTACCACAGGGTGGTTGAGGACCCAGGGAAGGAAAGACTTCCCATAACCATGACAGCCATAGCCAAACCAGACACGAGGAGAACGGATCCTGGAGAGGGCGTGATGCCAGGTATACCCACCCTCCTGCCAAGGAGGCCAGCCCCTAAACTCTATAACGCTCTATATCCCTCTACTTCCCAATGAGCTGAGGCAAACTCAAGGCTCTCGTGAGCAACTAGCCACCTCAGACCTTGTCCAGTACCACTTAGTCTGGCTCTTATCTCACTCTCTGGGGGGGGGTCCCCCATGATGCCAGCCATGCTCCTGCCTCTGGCCTTTATACATACTGGTCCTTCTTTTCTAAGCACTTTTCTCTCAACTTGTAACTTGCCTGGATACCTCTCTCTGTTCTCAGCTTCAGGACCAGCTTTTTGGATAGGCCCCGGCTGCCCACCCCATCTTACCAGGTAGCCAGGCTCTAACAGGGACCGTAATCTTATCTCAGGAGCCCCCGGCTTCCTGCTTGGTGACATGGCTATTCTGGCCTCCCTCTGAAGACTTTAAACCTCCCAAGGGCAGGAGACATGTCTGTCTTGTTGGCCGGTGTATTCACGGCATACAGTAGGTGTTTAATACCATATCAGGGGGAGCAAATGTTTGCAGGGCAGACTCCCCAAAAAATGAGGTGGAATACACCCCCAGAGTACTCTAACAAGCTAGCAGGCTCCATCCTCAGGCTGAAGAAACCCAAAACTCCATCAAGGACTGGACTGTGTCTCCCCCAAAATCCATTCCGCTGCAGCCCCAACCCTGTATTGATCCCTCAAAATTTATTCTTCCTTGGAGACAGCAATTCCTACAGATGTAACTAGTAGACCTGGGCTGGTCCCTAACTCAGAGCGGCAGATGTCCTCGTAAAGGGGGAAATAGAAACACAAAGGTGCGTGACCAGGGAGGCATCCTCATGAGGACTGTGGAGACCCAAGTGGCGTCCCCACAAGATGCCGCCGAGAGCCTGGCATGGGCCTTGATCCTGAACTTCCGCTGTTTGAGCCACTACTGTGGCATTTAGCTACAGCAGCCCCGGCCCTGCCCACCTAAGCCAGTCCCATGAGTAGTCAGGGCTGGATGAAGCCAGAATCGTGGTGTCCGGGGTGCACAGGAGAGTGGGCGATCTCTTCAGAACCTCTTGTCTACCTTCGCACATCTGAGCCAGGATTTACATTCACACACACGCTCCGCTCTGTCTGATGGTAAGAGGGATTTTTTTTCCCTTCTTCCCCCTTTAATTAAAAACTATAAATGCCTTATCAAAAGCTAATTAAAAATACCAACATAGTGCCAAGTAGGGGGAAGGAAAAAAAAAAAAAACCTCATTGCAAATATCCGTTTATAGCCCTGCAACAGGCTGCTAGGGATAACTCAGACTTCAGAGCTGAGCTGAGCTGGTGGGAGGAAGGGGGAAGGGACGGTGCTGTGGAGCCTTGGGGCCTCCACGGGGCTCAGGAACCAGGCATGGCACTCACAG